>VXBC01011533.1:328203-339072 GCA_013399945.1 Ploceus nigricollis
CGGGGACGAGGAGTGCGGCTCCGCCGGGCGAGGAGCGCTGCCCGGTTGCTGCTCGCCACCGGCCGTGAGAAACTTGTTACCGGCATTTCAGTCATTTCGTTAGGCGATGTTTTAAGTGGAAAAAACTCACCTTCAAGTTCAGGCACTTCTAAAGGGTGCTCAGTGAAGTGCGTGTTGGGTAAAGCGGACGGAAGAAAAGGGGGATGGATGCAGGTCGCTGTCGGATCGTGATCTGTAGGTGGGGGGGACCCAGGGACAGCTGGCACTGGTCCGCAGGCACCCATAGCGGCCGGAGACACGGGCGAGGCAGGGGGAGAGTCCCCGCTCTGCCAGCAGGGGAGGTGCGGGACTTGCCCGGGCTAAAACCGGGCTTGGTGGGAGCCGACCTGCGCTGCACAACAGCGGATCCCTACCAGCGAGCTGGGAAGGCAACATAAAAGCAAATACCTGTGGGGGAGGAGTTTGAACCGCTATGACAGTGACCCAGAAGAAGCTAGAGGAACAGTCCAAGCCTGGCGTCAGTGTGCAGCATTTACTGGAAGCAGTAGGGCAGGGCCTTCCCTTCTTGCCTGAACCATGCTGTGCACACAGTGAGTCCCTGCGGCTTCTGAGAGCTTCTGTCTCGTGTCTCATTCTCATCAGTAAAGTTACCTTGACAAAGATTTGAATGGCTGCCGTCGACAGGAAAAGTAAGGAAGTGTGTCAGTGGCCAGCACAGGGATCTCCGCTGGCACAGGTGCGTTGTTGTAGCGGCAGGAAGCTCCAGGGCAGGAGGCCTGGGGAGGTCCAGGGACGTGTGGATGCCCTGCGCTCTGGTAGAGCTGCCCCGAGGCAGCCTCGCTCCCCAGCCCAGGGCTGCGAGGGGGATTAGGTGGGTGGCAGTGAGCCCTGCTGTACAGCAGAGCCACCACCTGCCTGGAAGTGTGGATGCAGGACATATTGCTTCCCCAGCCCCAGTTCTCTCATTTCAGAGACAGCTCACTGCAGCTGACCTTCGAAGTCTCTTCGCAATGTGGTTTTGTTGCTAACAAACAGTTTGTTTTGTGGTTTGTCAGGTTAAAATCAAGTCTTAATGTATAAACCACTCAAATTGTGATCTGATCAACTGCATAACAGGTAGTAAAATATTTAAAATATTTCAGAGAGATCCATGCCCCTGCACAAATCATCAAAGGATAATTAAATACAAAGAAGGATTCTCATCTGCTGACAGAAGTGTGTATTACCTGTTCCTGTATGGGAGCAGCCAGCTAGCAACAGAAATGTCAGTGTAGCTCAGTATGTTGGAATTATTCAGAATATGTATCTTAAAAATACTTTCGTTTATAACACTGCTCCAGAGAACATATAATTTCTGTTCTTATTTTCCAGTTGTTCCCAAATTTCAGTATACCTTAGAAAGACTGTAGCATTCCTACATAATTTCTATTTTTAAAAAGTTTTTTGTTTTAATTAGCATGTTGCTTATAAAATAGTAAACCTTACGTATAAAATAGTAAACCTGGTCAGAGTTTGGCATATTATTTGGTTAAACCAGAACATGAAAACAGTTTGTTGAATGAGACCTCAAATTTGCAAGGAACTCCATGCTGCACTCAAGTAAAAGAAGATTTGGGGATAGTCATGTAAAAATAGCAATGGTCTATGAAGTTAGAAAACAGCTGAGTTCTCCAGGCAGAAAAAGCTACAAAACTATGTACCACTGAGGGACACACTTGTCTCAGTTTAGGGACAAATTTTAGGAGAAAACGCTCTGGAATGAACGTTTCCTCTAAAGAGAAGGGCTCCAATAATCCCTTTTTGCTAATGAGAGCAATTAATACTAGGGCACGAAAGTGAAAAAAACCCTGTTTATCAACGAAGCAAGATACCCACAAGGCACGGGAAAGA
Source organism: Ploceus nigricollis (assembly GCA_013399945.1). Classification (NCBI taxonomy): domain Eukaryota; kingdom Metazoa; phylum Chordata; class Aves; order Passeriformes; family Ploceidae; genus Ploceus; species Ploceus nigricollis. The sequence continues at coordinate 330,094 of VXBC01011533.1, forward strand.
AAAAATAAATTGAAACCTATACCCCATGCCCCCAACCCGGCCACGTGGCCCGGAGGCAAGGATGGTGGCTGCTCCCTTTGTCTCAGGGAAGGGAAGAAAAAATATCCATGCAGCAGCTCAGGCAAAAAGTGGATAGGAACCTGTTGAGCTTCTGGCGTTGGTCTGCTCCTCACAGCAGGCGAAACTGGTGGGTTTTAGTGTCCTTTATTTGCTGGCCTGGGTCTTTCCCACCGCCCCCGTAGGCTCCCTGGACTGCAAGCCAAAACAGATCAAGTGGAAAAAAAAAACCCAAAAAGAAACCACTGAAAGATTGCTGCTGAAGTCCAGGGGAAAAGGTGGGGAAAGTCAACAAAGAGCTTCTTGCCTGAGCAAGCAGGGATACAAATCCAGCAAAGGCAGTGAACTAACAGCCCGAGTCACAGCCCAAAGCACACCAGAGAGAGAGAGATGAACCCAGCCCATGCCCAGCGTTCCCAGGCTCCAGCCCAGCCTCCTGGTTCATCCTCAACCATTCCTGGCCATACAGCAGGCCATTAGGGAATAAAGTACCATCATAAAATCACCTCAAGACAGCACTCCAAAGGAATAGGCCAGAGAGTGAACTGTTAGGTAAATATTTTGTAATTAAGATAGGGCTGCAGAGCAGGCAGTTTTCTGGAAGTTCAGAAGACATACCTTTGAAAACAAGGCTCCTGCATTACTGCATTGACCTTTCTTCCTCATATCATGGAAAACTAATACACACATTTACATGTACATGCATAAATAGCCATAAAAAGATGGGATGACCCAATACTCAAGTGAAAAGTATAAGGGCCCCAATTCTAGAAACATGTCTGTGCATGTTTCCACAGTAACCACTTTTATCTTTGCAGTAACTCACTGAACAAAGAGAAAATCGTAAGAAAACCATTTTGTGTCACAAAAGGAAAAGGGTGAGAGTTGCTAGATTTGTATCTGTCAAGCTCTAATTCATGCTTAGCCTCAACAAAGTGAGGTGAGACCTGTTAATATCTCTCCCAACTTTCCAAATAGTGCAGTATTTACTAGGTGCTCAGTAGTACAGTACTTCTAAAAAGCAAAACCCAACAAAATTACCAATCATACAACTCCCAGTCCCAGTATGTTGTTTCAGTTTGCATGTGAGTCAGCTGAGATATGAAAGGGTAGTGGATCGAACTTGGACAGTGAGTGTTTTAAGGTACTGAACAGTATGAGGCTATTTGCCCTCACAGGCACTAAACACATGCATTTCCCTTGGAATTTAAGAAGCTCAGGGTGCTTCTAGCTGTGGGGAAATACCAACTCCCATTGCTGGGCTTTAAAAAATGGAACTGGATTCTTTTTGTTCTTTTTATAATAGATTTTAGAATGTGAAATGCTATTTTTAGAGGTTATTTTGGGGCTAACTGAGATTCAGCCTTGGTAGGAGAAAAAAAAAGTCTTGGAGGAAAAGTGATACTGGAGGTTTTGGAAGAAGAAATTTCTTGTCTTGGTGAAAGAATTGGAGTAGAGAATCCTCTTAAGATTACTCTTTGAGTGAAATTACTCTTTGAAAAGGCCAGCCTGACGGAGTTAATACAAGGGAGATTAATTACAGAGAAAAGCATATTAAAATAAAGCTAGTTCTAGGAACTTAACTTCTACGGGCAAAAAAAAAAGCAAAAAAAATCCCTCCTCCTCCTCCTTTTTTAACACTTAGAAAGCCCCTGATGAGCTCATGCACCTTGGTCCATATAACAAATGTGGAGTGGAAAAAAAAAAAAAAGGCCACATACTGTGGCCATCAGTCTCCTCATCCATCAGCATTTATAGATTAGAAATGGGAGAAATGGCTTGCTAAAAATAAAATGTGTTATAAAGATAACAGGAGAAAACAGACTTTTTTTTCCTCAGGGTTAAATTTGTAAAAGTTGTAAAATTTTAAAAAAAGTCCTATATGCAAATTACATGTTCACACACTTCCAAAGCTGAGAATACATACCTTATAGCTGTGTCTTGCAGAAGCTTTTCTGTTGAGATAGATTGAGATGTTATGAAGAATACTTTGACAGAGGAAGAACTGGAGGCCTGAGAATCCCAAAATGACACGAGTATTCAAAGAAATGAAAGTTCTTGTCACTGTGCCCTGGAAATGCAGATGAAAACAGGTTTCATAAAAGTATCCTTAGCAAATACCTGTTGGTGAAGGCATTTTGGAGGACTCTGTTGGAATGAAGGAGAGGGAGCAAGTAGAAAACTCTTTTCACTGTCTGGGCAATAGAAATGCAGCGAAACCAGAAAATGTGGGCTCATATGGTAATTTTTATGGGTTCTGCTAAGGGTAGCTGTCCCCAGCTGATTGATCTTATTCCCATTGACTGCTTAGTGCAATCTAAGTCTTCAGTTTAGATACGAAAACTCTATTTTTTTAGGTTCAGAAAGTTAAAAGAGAGTCTCTGTGAGTCATTCTAGGCTGAAAACATATAACCACTGCTTGAGTGCACGTGTCATAAAAAAGCACCTATCATCCCTGCCTGTGTAAAAGCCCCTAAACTGCTTCCTTTCTGATATTAGTGTTTACTGCTCAGTGACAACAGAAAAAGCAACTAAGGTGTGCACAGGAAGCTAAATGACTATTGACTCTTTTCTGTTTTTTTTTCCTATGAGACACACCAAAATTTGTAAATAGCAAATGGATTGGTTTTAAGAGGGTGCAAATCCAGGAGAAAAAAATTTTGAAAAAATTAGGGTGTTGCTTTGAAAAAAAGTCTTCACAGTTTTATCATTATTCCCTCCACAGGAAGATGTTGTAAGACATCCCTGCAAGAGAGCCAATGTAGGTGTTTGGTGCTGCTTAAGTGTCAAATTCTGAGAAGTGACCCCCACTTCTTGTAAGTGTACCAGGAAGTTCATCTCCGTGAGCAGGAGCAGAGGGCATCCATCTAAAAATATTCTGTTTCTGGACCTCCTCATACCCACATAGCCCATTTGTATAAAAGCATAAACAAGAGGCAGAGAGCTTTGTTGGTGTGAGGGAACACATGTCTCTGCACACAGTGTGTTTGCAGGCATGTGGTAAAATAAGCAAGGTTTTACTGGTATTAGTAATTTAGAAATATGTTTCCTTCTTTGATTATGTTCTGTTTTCTGCATGACTCTTGACATTTTATTCATACTGCTTTAGGAAAAACCAAACCAGAGTGGTCATACATCCCTGACTGTATTTTAGTGATTATTTTTTAATTGGACTTTCTAATCCAGTGTTTAGTGACATAGGTCTCCTAGACAAAAGGAAAACAAATCACACTAATTTAACACATCCACTTGAAAGCTTCTGTGGAGACTTAAATTTTTTAGCATCATTACACTGGGATTCAGAGGAGAGCACCCTGAAAGCTTTGGCAGCAAAGAAAGAGAGAGCACCAAACAGGGGAAGTGATGGGCTGAGCAACCATACCCAGAGTTCCTCCAGTGCTAATTATGCTCTTTCAGCTGCTGGAGCTTCACCTCCAGCTGCAAAGAAAGGCCTTCTTAATTTCAGTCCAGTAACTAATATTATATACATTTTAAACAGATAGGTGCTAAGGAAATAAAATTCTCTCCACCTTCTCACTTGTGAATAGACTAGAGGATCAATAGAAGTGGCTACCTGTAGAAAGCAATGTTCTTATTGGTTACATCAGTTAGTTAGCAACAGATAACACTTCCTTCACTTGAGAGCCCAGTTTTGATATCCAAAATTGTTTTTGTCAGTTATTTAACGTAAAGGGTTTTCTGCATCTAACTGAAATTATGGCAGCATCCATAGCTCCATTATATAGACATCTCCTATTTAGTGCATGCAGAGTAAATATAGAACATAGCTCCATTATATAGACATCTCCTATTTAGTGCATGCAGAGTAAATATAGAATTCCCCAGAAGATGTTGCTGAGAAGAAGACAAACTATACCAGATTTATAATTATTCTTCTTCTTCTTCCAAAATATTAAAAAAATCATAGTTTGGCCTCTGGGCCACAGTGCTTTATTATCATGAAAAGAGGTAGGGCAGGGGCCACTAGTAAAGCTCTACTGCCTAATGACAGAAATAAAAACAAACAAAAAACTCCCAGCACTATGCAATTTAACTTGACAGTGCAAAAAATTCAAGGAAATGGATCTGTTGTAAATTAATTTGAAAGGAGAGGAGAGTGTCTGTAGTGGTAGTGTTCATGGCTTTAATATGGGCCCTCATTGTCCATTAAATCTAAAGCAATGAACAGTTTTAATAAGGGAGTGAATATCAATATGTTTAGTTATAGAGTAATACTATTAATATGACTCTGCTAGTACTAAAACACATTTACAGTCCTAAACAATTTTTTTGTCTAATTTTCTGTTCTCCCCTAGGTGGCTCTCTTAATTATTGAAACACAGTGCAAAAATGATACTGAAGCTCTAACAATGTCCAATAGGAGGATCATTTCCAGGAGGGAAGTTAGCTGCAATGAGGATGAATACAATGTAGATACTCAGTGTTGCAAGAAATGTAGAAGTGGTGAGTATGATTGTAAGACTGTGTTGAGAAGTCATTGACAGGGGACTCCACAGCATGCCCAATAGCTTTGTGCTGGGATACTGAAGTGGCATGAGGTTTCCTGGATGCAGTGCTTCATTCCAGCTGTATATTTTTTTGTTACAGGACATAAGCCACTTCAAAGATATTTCTTGAGCTCAATGCACCAATAATTTCTCACTACAGAGAGTAGTTCTCTCATAACATACTCGTTACAAAAGAGCCAAGAATTAACATACACATATTTGAAAGAGGTTGAAAAACTGAAAACACATGCTTTTGCCTACAGGATTCCATACATTTGTGGGTTTTCCAGTTTTTCATGTACAGTTTTGTTTGGTGTGTTCTTCAGTATTAAATTGGAGGAAGAGTGGGGATAATCAAATGTTATGTATACTACATTCCTGAAGTGCATCTACACATGCACAAAAAATATACATTCCATATTTGGAATCAAAAAGTATTAGGGATAAAAAATGAAATTCTTATGTTAGTCTTAGAGCTGGTGGCTGCTCTCTAAATGGTGGGTTTTCTGTCTCTACAGGTTTTGTTAAAAATGTCTCCTGCCCAACAGATATTGTCAAACACTGTGCTCCGTGTGAGAAAGGAAAGGAATTCATGAATCACCCCAATGAATTGGACAAGTGTTTGAGATGCAAATCGTGTGACAGCAACTTTGGTATGTCTGTAGAAATAGCAACTGTAGCAATTCTCTTCCTTCATACAGGATTTCACTGAAAAGTCTCCACAATACCTAATTGTGTTTAGCATGTAGAGTCAAAACTTTTAGTGGTAGGACATGAATGAATTTGTGAGAAAGTAATAAGTTTATCCTCCAGTTCCCTTTCATCAAGCACAAAGTAGGAAGAAAAATAGATGGTCCATTATTTCTCCATATATTTGCCTTTGCTTAGCCAAAGTCCTTGCAAAGCAGATACTGTACAAACTGCTTAGAGTCAAGGAAGGCAAGTTCTCCCTCTCCTTCACCCTCTGTTTAAAAGCGGGTTGTGAAACGTAATGATTTTTTTTTGGTAGTCTTTCACATAATTGATAATATTATTTAAAACTGATTTTTGTCTTTTGAAAGACACTCAAGATGCTGTGTGGGATACATGTGTCAGACTATAAGGCAAGTCCTCCTGGGGCAGAGCAGTGCCCCACCTACCCCAGTATCCTGCATTCAGCAGTGGAGGCAAGAGGTGCTATTTAGAGAGAACACAAACTAACCTGTCTGCTTTCTGTGGTCTGTTCCCTGCAGTCTATCAGCATCCACAGCTGAGGGAAAGGACATTAGAAGATCTATCCCTACCTAGTCATTTTCAGTGTCTATTTATGAGCACCCTGCTGGGTGACAGCAGAAATTCACTACCTGTTGCATAAATACCCATCACAGATTTTTTTTTTTTAATCCATTAAATTTATGTCCTGCCAGTTCCAGCAGGTGTCCTGTAAATCTGCTCTACTTGGATTTAGGGAATGATAGTTCTTCATTCCTCATACCCAAAATCAAGTTTGGTGAATGGAGAGACAGTTCTCAACTCCAATATGGTTTTACTCAGATCACCTGTTGGAATATCAATCTTTAGGGCTCTCCCCTTCCTTTAGGACCTCAATATGGATAGAAAACTTTCCTCTCATTTGCTATTATAATAAGCATTTTTGTGTGGGTGATGAAATTGGTAAGAAAAAATTCAGTGAAATCCACATATTTTATATGTGTCACAATTATTAAAACTGAAGGGAGGAAAAGGGCAATGGGATGGCTAGTAACAATATTCCACAGACAATAATGTAGTTCAAGAGGAGTCAGTAGACTGACAGTAGGCAAAAGGAAAATTACCACTGAAATTCCATGTGAACCATTCTTATGATCATTCATATCCACAATTTCCATGAGTTACTTCAGCACTGGTTTCACATTAGAGCTTCATCAAATTTTGAAATATCAAGTAGTTTCAAATTACAGCAGGGCACTGAATGTAGTAACTCAAAAATTTGTTCTGTTTTTATATGCCTATAGTATGTAGATACAGTAGGCATAGATAGTAGTATTGATAGTAGGTAGATACAGTAATTTTTAATGTAGAAATTTTTTTCATAGATGGAGATAGCATTATCATATAAACTGAGGATAGGAGAAAATTAATAATTTGTTTTGATTCTTAAGAAGAATACTTAACATGGATATGTTAGCCAAAAAAGAGAGAGAGGAATTCCTCATCAGGCCTTTAAGAAAAGCTGTCAGGGAGTGCAAAGAACCCATCTCCATTATCAAGTAGGGAGATTGGCTGTGTGATCATCTGAGTTTCCTTCTGGCTTTACACTTCTGAATGGGAAAAAGAAGCTGAGATTTGGCTGTGCTGAAGGAGTCCTCTAATGGCAAGAACTGCATTGTGTGATGAGTTTTCTGAGCTGCCGTCCAGCAGAGGTCTCTCTGACAGCTCCCATCAGCCCAGCTCCTTAGAAAAGCTCTGTGTGTGTATTATAAAGCTAAGCCTCACCAGTTCCAGCAGAGGTGGAGCTAGCAGCAAGTCTGAGGACAAGACTTGATGGGCAGAAGCCTGCTTTTTCAAACTAATACACTTTAAGAAATCTATTTTTAGGTTTGGAGGTTGTGAAGAACTGTACCCCAGAAGAGAACACGCAGTGTGCCTGTGCAAAGAATTATTTTTGCAGTCCTGCAGGATGTGACAATTGCATTCAATGTACCACGTAAGTTCATGCCTTCATCACTACATATGAAATTGTTAATATGTAATCACATTTTTTTTCCAGCTGGTTTCAAGACAGGGGCTAAGGTAATCTATAACCTCAGGGAAAGCATACTTATTTTCATTTGCACCTGAGCTGACTGAGTTCAGTCAGCTCAATTTGCAGCCATGAAAGTTTCCAAAGGCATGCAGAAAAAATTATATATCCACTGAGTCTGTATATGCTTTTCAAAAAGTTTAATAAAGTATCTGAGCTTTCCTGTCGTCTTTGTGTGATCTACTGTTACATTGAAAAATAATTTCATACATTTTCCCACTGCCACAAATTTCCATGCCATTTTCATACCTATTAAATTCAAAACTCCAAGATCAGGGATTTGGAATATGAAACCAGCATATTTGTCAGCAAAATATGAAATATTTTGCTGATAAAACATGTTAGAAGATTTTTGATTTGCTCTCTCAACAGCTTAGGAGAGAAAAATCCCCTAATAATTTGTGTTCATATTTTCTGCAGGTGTGAAAGTGGTGTAATTGAAAAACAATGTACTTCAGCTTCAGACACTGTATGTGGAACAAAAGGTACCATTTAAAATGTAGCAAGGTCCAGCACGTGCTGGATTTTGAGAGGCAATTGCAATTGTCCTGTTCTACACACTGGCCATAGTTAATTCCTGACAGCTCAGGGCGTTAGTGCTTCTGGGCCCTCTACTGACCTGCAGAGTATGGTTTTCCCTTGATCACTCTGCAGGGTAGGAGCTGTTTCCCCTTTTTAGGGGCAGCTCACCATAGGTACATCTTTAACATATTTGGCTTTTGTCGTTAGGAAACAACAGGAGGGCTTTTAAAATCTGACACAGTCTTGTTTAAAATTTGGTGTGCTGCTGTATTGCATTTCTTGACTTAACTTTCATGCAAATTTTCCAATGTTCCAACAGAACCAGAGACACCGTGGTGGATCATTGCTTTGGGAGTTTTGGTAGCACTGCTAGCAATAGCTGGAGCAATAATCTGGTGTAAGTGATTCCCTACTTATTCCTATTATACTCTGAATGAGATATTCAGATGCTTATTCAAATATAATTTTATATTCTTGGAATCCCAAGGAGAGATATTCTGCCCTAGATTTTAAAAATGCTTTTTTTTGTTTCAGACAAGAGAAAACAGAAGGGTCTTACAATCAATGAGCGCCCAAGTCATGGAGTTTACAAACGAGAGCCTTACGTAAGTATTGTTGCTTTCATCATAAAAAACTCAGCTTTATGCAAAGGACTTTTTTCCATTTAAATTGCACTGGGTCTCCCCAAACATTTGTGTGCCTCTCTTCTATGACATGAATGAAGTTCACCACAAGGACTCTTTCGGGAGCAGTAGGAGAAATCCTGTATTACTTCTTCAGGATTGTTGGAATGCTTCCTAAGTCACATGACCACGATCAAAACTTCATAAATCATCAGACCTCCCCAACCCAGGATATTCCTGTCCCCATGCATAATTCTAGGCATTAGGAGGTGATTCTTCAAACTTACCCAACTCAAAAGAGGTCTGTCTATCTGGTCTGACTCTCTCACTCATAAAGCAGGAATCATGGAGAAAACTAAAAGAAAATTAGAGCAGTATCATGAAATGTATTTATCCTTTTATATAAGCGTGGTGTTTTACAAAGCTTGTTTCTACTTATTTCTCTCTTGCCTTTTTTTTTTTTCCAGGAGAATGTACCTCTCATAGG
>VXBC01011533.1:339127-396905 GCA_013399945.1 Ploceus nigricollis
AAAAAAAAAAGAGTGTTTTTGTGTAGACTTTGCCACTGTCCAGACCTGTCTTTCCAGCACAAAAGTGAACGCTTGCTAAAGAAGTGCCAGTTCATATAATGCTCATAAAGGGACTTAGTGGCATCATGGAAGTCTTGCCTCAGGAGGAATTTCTGTTGTATAGGGAGCAATTACTCATTGTCTACAAGTAAATTTCAGTTCTGCATGTGGTACAGACACTAGAAAATAGCAAACTGTGTTTCTATAACCATGGATATTTATGATAAGGGAGTAGTCCCACAGTGGGATTGAAGATTTACAAATCTACATTGTGTTCAGGGGAAAATCCACAGGAGTGATATACAACAGGAAAAAATACAAACTCCCAGACTGTATCACAACAGAAGACCTGTCCTGTTTCATGACCTCTCCCAACGCTATTTTGAGAATAACAGGTACGTGAGAGGTGACCACACTTCCATGATAGAGAACGACAGAATAGGCTACAGAGGGAACTGGTACTCTGTTTTAGGTGGCAGAAAGCAACATGGCTGCAAGCCTAAATCTTTGAAATACCTAGCATCTGTAACAGGATGTGGCAGGAACATGTAAAAACAGACCTGCCATGTATTGTAAAAAATCACATGTAAACCATACTGAGTCACAAATACCTGAAAATTAATCTGGTTTGGATAGGAGAAATATCAAATGTGAGCGCAGGTGATAAAACCCAGTAATATAAAAGTGCCTGGTGCATTCATTTCCTTTCATGCTCCTAGATGTTGACCTGGACAGCCACATTCCTGGTATTGTGGCAGAGATGACATTCCCAGAAGTCAAGAAATTTGTTCGTCACCACCGTGTATCAGAACCTGCCATAGACCAAAGCGTTCAGGATTGTCCTGGTGATACATCTGAACAGAAGATTAGGCTGTTTCGAGTCTGGTATCAAAGTCATGGGATGAAGGGAGCCTATGGAACCCTAATAAGCAGCCTGAGAGAGTTAAAAATGTGTGCTGCAGCTGATAAAATTGAGGAAAAACTGAAGGCAGCTATTTCCAGCTCTCAGGAAGGGGGACGGTCTTATAATCCTGACCCTAAGCAAAGCAAAACTTGCCCTCAAGAGGGTAGAAACTCTTACAATGAGAATGCTGAGCTGAGTATAGCCTGTACTGCTAGTTTGGAAGAGACCTAGCACAGAGTAATTTGAAAATTATTTCTAAATGAGTATTTTTCTAATATAAATAACAGAGTTTTAAAATGGCATTTTCATTGGCAGTTCTGATTGAACTCAAGTAAGTTATTATATGCAAAAGGAATAATTACAAATTTTGTAGTAATATCGTTCCTTTAAAAAAAGTTTTAGCCTTTTCTGGTTGTTAAGGACTGGAAGAAGTTTTATGCCTTGTTTACTAAAAGGTGCAATATAAGACTCCAGCTATAGGATTCATTACAAGAGGAAAGAAGTTATTATTTGAAGAAAATGAATGGTTTAAATGCATGGTCCTGCATTATTTAATCAATGTAAGATTCTGCTTACATTAAAAATACAGGATGTTCCTTTTTTTTTTTTAAGGGAAAGCTCTGGTGTTATGAGTCTACAAAGTGTACCAGGAAGGGTTACCTGCCTTAGACCTGATTAATCTGAAATATAGGTGTTGCTGTGTAGATTCTACTCTGCTGCAAATACAATTTCTATTTTTCATAAAAGCATTTCTGTGTGTATATGGAGTTTTGTATATATGTGCAAGTTTTCTGTACAAAAAGCTCCCAATTCTAGGTAAAAATAATCATCTCTGTTCTCAGCAATGTTTGTAAGCCTCTTCTAAGGTTCAAAACCTTCAAAGAAATAGGAGCTGAAGGGTTAGCAGCACAACAGAACCATCATTTCTGGAAGGCAACCTTCAGAGCGTATGATGCTTTTCTAATGCAGAAACTGATACAATGAAAGCATTTTTCATTAAAAAAACCCTGCGTAATACATGACTTCTGTCTTTCTTGTCATGCAGTATATAGATGTCATGTTTAGGTTTGCTTTTATTCAGGTTAGCAAATCAGAATAAAGGAGATCATTCTCATGAAATAACACCTTACCTTTCTTCCATCACCAAGTGCAGAGGACTCAGCTCCTAAATTCAATAGACCAGGATAGTGCTGGCAGCTTTGCTGTGAGGCCTTTCCCTCTCACACACCCATTTGTGCAAATCTCACAAAGTCTTTCAACAGAAGGGGGGACTTCGCTGGAAAGGTTTAATTTTTCCAGATTACACACTAAGAAAAATTACTTTCTTTGGCTCTGCCATCAGTTCCCTAGAGGAAACCTCCAGCCAGGATCAGGATTCAGCCAAAACAGGAAGAGAGATACCTGGTCTGGCTCTCACCTGCCCACCAGTGTGTTGGGTGTGTGGGGTAGGGTCCCATGGCTGCCACCTGACCACAGGACCTGGAAAGGGCAAGGTAAGGCTGGCCACAGGGTGCCAGAGGCTTGCAATCAACCCATCAACCCCTGCCAATGCTGGGTGCCCACAGACATGTGGAGTTCCTCCAAAATGCCACATAGCTGGAAGTGAGGTACCTGGGAAGGCAGAACATGGCCTTTGGAAACAGCTAAAATCTGTGCATGGCATCAAGCAGGAGACTGGAAGGAAAGGCAGATGTGGCTTTGAACTCACTGCATGTTTCACAGGCTGTTAAAGGTCTCAATGACACAGAGCACGTTTTGCCCAGGCCCAGTGTATGTTGTACAGCTCTTAAGCACCATCCATGCTAAGTACTCAGAAAAACCTTCCACCCCACTTTGGAGCCTCTAATCTAGCTGCGTTTTCTAAGTGTCTAATCCACTGCTATATTGCTAAAATCCCCACACTGTGCTGCTTTTTGAAGGAAAACCCTCAGGCTGCTGCAGTCAGATTATTTAACACCATGGGCCAAATTGTGCATCCATGGACTGATTAACACCTGGCGCTGTGTAAATGGCCTGTGTCTGTGCTATCTGTGCACAGCTCTGACACACTGTGACAATGTGTTGCTCCTTGTCCTGTTTTGGCCAGGTCCACATACGTAAGAGAATAAAATATCTGCCTTTCAGAAAAGCAGCACAGCAGTGCTGTCGGCTGTGCCATCTTTTATAGGATGCAGTTGTGTAGAAACACAGCCAAGACAGGAAGGAAGGAGAGCTCCATGCTCTCACAAGCCCTGGTAGATAGGCTGCTCCCCATACCATGTCCCCTCCAGGAAGGCATGAATGTAGCTTACAGCTGTGTTGGCAGATGCTTGACTTCAACTTTTTCTTCCCTTGGCTTCTGGCTTTATCTCTCCGAGTGAAGCATCTGACCAGCAGAAATGAAGGTGGTCCACCTCTCAGGGTGTCCTCCCAGTGGAGCTGGGAACTGACCAATCTGAACTACACTGATCTTAAAATGGAGCAACCAAACCTCATAAATTTCTGACCGTGAAATAAAATGATAATTTTTCTTCCATCACACTGGAATTCCCCAACCTCAGTATAAAAAGGATGGTTTAAAAAAAGTCCTTGAGCAATGAGTCACATTTTCTTTAGGAGAGGTCTGCAGAGCTCAACTCAGCCTGCCATTAACTCTGGTAGTTAGCATACATCATAATTTTTGTTCTTAACTGTAACACTGTGCATCAAATAGGAGGATTGATTATACTGTGCAGTTTTCCAAAGGAGTCTCTATGTGTCTGCATTGCAGTCAGCAGTGCAGAGTAGAGCTGGATCAAGCTCAGTGTAATTGGACCAGGGACTGAAAGTGATTTAGTTCTGCTGACCTGCAGTAGAACATCCAGATTTCCATTGCCTCCTGCTTCTGACATAATTTTCAAACTAGGGCTGTATAAGAAAAAAGAAACTGAAGCCTAAACTCCCCTGTTTTATGGAAACACAGCATCAGAAAAGCAAGTGAAAACCGAAACAGAAACTTGCCCAGGGAATGACTTGTCACGTTTTGAAAAGCAGATTACAAAAGAAAAGTTCTCTCTTCAGGAAGCCAAACTTTGCAAAACAATCCCATGTGTCATGCAAATAGTACACCCAAAACAATTGTTATTTTAAAATAATTAAAATAGAAGAACAGGAACGTAGAAAAAAGAGGCCAGAGGGATGCTCTTACTCAAGTTCCCTGCAAATTGAAGTGACTATGTGTGAGATGTTTGTTCAGAAATTCCAAGGGCTGTTTTGTTGTGCACACTCACACCAGCTGCTCATCCATGCTGCAAAATGTAGTGCAGTCACAGCTGCTCTGCAAGCAAACCAAATACCTGAAGATGAGAGAAACAAAATCAATATTGCATTGTGGTACCAGAAGAACACAGGAATGGTTAAAGACAGCTCCAGCATACAGGACTGCTGCAATATGAAATAGATTATTTTCAAAGTTATTCTGCAGGCTGCCAGTTCTTGAAAAGATGTGGCTGAGAAATGAAGTGCTCAATACAAGAAGTCTGAAATGTTTCTGCACAGATAGCATGACAGGCATATTAAAGTGTGAGAGAGCTCAGGCTTATTTCCTGTATGAAGGTGAGAAAAGGAAAACAATATCAACAAATTCCTGAGAAGAATAAAAGAGTATTGGGAAAAACCTTGGAGATAGGCAGTTTTCCTGATTTGAGGGAAGATACAACCTCAAAACTCACATCCCTCTCTTACTGTTGTCAATACTTTGATTCCGGACATCAAAGAACAGCTTGCATTCCTGCTATCCCACTGCTAGCAAGAGTAAAAATACCCACCATGTGTATCTAGCCTCTAGCACAGAGCTGTGGTTGAGAATTATGAGGGATGTGGGAACAATCACAAAACAACATACAGTCAGTGTTTTCTAAAGAGCTTTTCAGTGGTTTTAGTTGAAATTCCCTACCAAACTGAAAGCAAGATTTTTAAAGATTTCAGAGTGCTAGAGAGCCCTTTCCCATCACTTTACACAATGGTCTCTTGCTCCCTCGATATACCAGCAGCTGTGATAAAGCGCAATTTATTTTCAGCCTAGTGGAGAATCAGCAAAAAATGTCTATGACCAAAGGGATGTTGAAAAATAGGTCCTGAACAAATACAGGAGAGGAGTAAGTGACAAAAAGCATTGGCAGGAGGAAGCCAAAGGCACAGACCTTGGAGAGACAGCACTGAGCATCCCACACCCCCGGGGCGTGCAGAACACAGAGACCACTGACCCTGCCTCCCATACATCTTCCCACAGTGATGTCCCTATGACTGGCTGTCTGTAGGACAGGACAGATCTACCTGTATGTGTGTCTTTGGGATATGAACAAGAAACTGCGGAAACAGAAGTACCTGGTTTCATTTCCTGCATATTTATCCTACAGTCAGTGATGGGATTGATACATTCTTCAGATTATCAGTATTAGAAGGTTTATGTCTCTTGGTCTTTTCCTAGCCCTTCCTTAAAACGGCATGAAGATCCCTCTCCAGACTTCTCTGGGACAGCTGAAGCTGCAGGGAACGTTTTATGATACTCCTCAAATTGCTGTGAAGCACAGTGAGGCCCCTGGCATGCCACTCTCTGTCCCTGTTGGGGCTGGCTGTGCCCTGGCACCTGGCTCTGCTGGGTGGTGACCATGGCTGTGACTGCAGTCCATGGGAAGGATGGCCATGATCTGGGCTGTCTCAAAGGGTCTTGAGGTTCCAGGTCTGTCTCTAACATACGAGAACACCTATCCCTGTACTTTGAGGGAGTGGAGCAGCAACTAACTTCATACCAGACAGTGTCCCCTCATTTATCCAAGAATGAATAGCGATCACTAAGTAACTCAATATTTTTAAACTTCTCAATCACGTCTCTTCAGACTTAAGTTCCTTTAAACAAGCACGCTGGGCAGTGGGGGCTGTTTTGGGCGCCGCCGGCTGTCCTTGCCTGTCCCCGCGGGCAGGTGGCAGCCTGTGTCCGCGCTGTCCCACGCGTGTCCCCGCCTGCCGTCCCCAGGCTGGCTCAGCGGGGACAGGCTCCTGCGAGCGCTGCCTGCCCCGCTCCGGGCCGGCGCTCCGGCTCTCGGCATCCCGGGATGTTTTGCTCCCGCGGCGAAACGAGCTCGCACACGAAGCGAGCCGCAGACGGGTTTGCCGAGGGCACGAAGCCTCTCCCTGGCAGAGCTGAGCCTGTCATTGTGCTGAGCCAGCGCCAGCTCTGGTTTTGCATGGAATCATGTCCCACAAGACTTAAAATGTCAGGAAAACTCTGTGTGACAGCTTCGTGACACTCCCCAGGTGTGAGGATGAGCAGAGCCGGACTCCCTTCAAGCAGCCCTGGGATGAGGCGGCTCAAGGAGGTCCCACGCTGCGACGCCAAACTGCGCTGCAGCACGGCAGATCTCTTGGCACCGCTAGTTTTAAACTTAATACCACATGGAAAAACGGTGTCATAACAACACATCCAGGCTGCAAAGTGAGCTCTCTGAAATCTGCAATTGGCACTGCGACTGAAGTACGTGCTGCAGTACCTGCGCCAACATGAATGTGCATTGCCTTAACAAATATTCACTAGTAAATTAAATCAGTTGAGACTTAGGCATTCACTTTGATTCTAACTTACACAACTGCCAAGATACAATCAAAGGTAGGTGTTAGCAATGCCTGTGAAAGCCTAGGGAAGACAGGATGGCTGTCCTAAAATCTGGCCTTCTGAAGGGTCGTCTTTGTATCGCCATAGTCAAGTGAAAAAGCAACTGGTGAAGCTGAGGGAGGAGAAGGAGTGGGTGGTAACAGTTTAGAGGCTTTTTGGAGGAACTGGCTTATGAATAATACCCTTAATTACTGCAACATGCTATTGTAAATGGTCTTGTCTTCTTTCTTTTCCAGGCCCATAAGTTAGCCTATCATTTTAAATAACTATACATTAAATGCAGTCTTGACTTCTGTTCTAGCTACAGAAATGTTGAGAATAACCACCTCATGAAGTTTATTGCCAAGATTTTTTTAATCTTACAAAATCTATGGCTTTTGCTTCCATCAGAAAAACTGGAACAACTATGAGTGCTTGAAAATACATAATCCTGTACCAGGAGACATCAGACAGAGGTTGCAAAGTACTCCATGTCCTGTTCTTTTTTGTTAGGTCTATTTATGTATCTTTGGGAAACAACAAATCAGCAAGGAGCTGTGCAAGGTACACAGCTCCTTTACTGGATGTCTTTCCTGAGAAAGCACCTTCTTGTAGGAGCTTTATTCAGATCTCCCTGCAGCACTCAAAAGCCTCTCTCTGACATCAGACACACTGGTACAAGGAACTCATAGAGTAGAGAGCAGCCCATAAAGATGCCATAAGGAAAGCAATGAGCAACGTTACTCAATGCCACCCAAATCATAATAATAGGTTACATGGACAGGTACTCACAGGCAGCCTTTAGGGAGCCAGGACAAGCAGTCTGGTGAACAGTTACATTGCCAAGTGCTTCCAAGGATTCCTGAGCTGTGGCCCCACTGCAAGGTCCCTGGGGCCAATGACTGCAGTTCAGTTACATTTATCAGGTGACCCAGGGAATACACACTGTAGGGAACAGCACCATGCCTGGAAAACTCCTGGGGTTATATGTCCTCTTATCATTGCTCGCCTGTACAACTGTAAGGCTATTAACCTGCTGTCAGTGCAGCTTTTTAAGGTCTCTTCTTATCTGTAAGTGAGAACAGATGAGTAAATGAATGAGCTGGAATATGGGGCTGATAAAGACCAAGCTAAAAGATCTGTTCTGCATAAGTCAACAGTCTTTCAGAGACCAGCTTCATTCTCCCTTGTCCAAAGACATTCCTACACAATCACAATAAAAATGCACAGATCTTCCAGGAACTGCTATTTTCAACATCCCCTAACTCATCCAGCTATAAACCAACCACCAACAGAACATCCAAAAACATTTCTCAAAAAGAAATACTGTTTTCCTACTTTATCTGAGCTGTGGATGTATTTCAAAGAAAGATAGTCATGCATAGATTGTTTCCCTTAAATGCAGGAAATGGTTCTTCCAAATGTAACTAATTCAAATTAAATCAATACATTATGTTTGGACAGCAACCAGCTGCAGAAAATTTTAGCAAAGCAAGTGTTAGAGGCTGTAAGTAGTTCAAAATAGGACTTTGAGTGCAGTCCTGCTCTACTTGGTTTCAAGTTAGCTCTTTGGATTGAAGAGACTATTATCACTAGAAAGCAAGCAGAATTCTTCTTTTCTAGGCAGCATTCCACCTGAGGATCTAATCAGTCATCAGCTTACACTCACTATTTAACAAATCTAGGCAGACTTACAGAAAACCTTAGTACAGGTAAGTCCACAGGGCCATCCATGGCAGAGTCAAAAAGCAAAGCAAACTTTTAAAATCTAAAACTACTAGAACAGCACTCTTGGAACTAAAGGCATTACTTAAAATGCAATGATGCCTACCTTTTTGGTGTCTTGACACATTATCAAACAAAGAAATGTATGTTCTTCCTCCTTCTTCTGCTCTCACCTCACATTAATTGGTGCTGGAGATGTCAACGCTGACACGAGCTGTAGCAGTACTTGGCTGGAAAACCTTCTTTACT
Source organism: Ploceus nigricollis (assembly GCA_013399945.1). Classification (NCBI taxonomy): domain Eukaryota; kingdom Metazoa; phylum Chordata; class Aves; order Passeriformes; family Ploceidae; genus Ploceus; species Ploceus nigricollis. The sequence goes on from VXBC01011533.1 coordinate 347,653, forward strand.
TTACTTCTTTACTTCCAGAAAACCTCTGCTCCTTTCTGGAGCAGAAAATTGGAGGCAAGTCCCCTACCTTCCAGAGGTAAGTCTGGGCTATTTGAGGACATCTCTTTCCTCATCAGTCTTGTTGAGGCTGTCCCGCTGTGTATACTGAAATATTCATTGCCATGTAAGTTTGAGATGCATTCTCTCTGTTCCAGGGTATCCTAACTGATTAGGTTAGCCACACTGGCTATCAGGTGGGCCACTTGTCACAGGAAAGGCAGCCAAGAAATTGTCATTTATAAACCCAGCAAATGCTCAGGGGCTCAGCACTGAGAACTCACTTGTTGACACTGGCATCTACTGAGACATTAGGTACCTAAGTTTTTCTTTGGAGCTGTTTTGGGTTAGATTGCAGGAGTTAGCAAGAATAAAAAACATATGAAGACAGTGTTACACTGTAAAGTTTCTTATTTGGTCACACTACACTGACCTTTGGGATTTTTCTTTTGTATTGTTCTTTTTTCCTAATAAGGTGTCTGGGACTTTCTTCTTTGAGAACACAGTGCTGTATAAAATATCAAACAGGAAATTAGGTCTTCCAGCTAAGGTGAAACCCAGGAATTTTTCCTGTTGAACAATAGACTCCAGAGAGAGTTCCTATTTAGATAAGAAAGGGCTGGAAATTCCAGCCACCTTAAAATAGATGAACAAAAGTCCTTCTGCTCCAAAAGCTGCTGGTACTTTCTGAGACTTAAGGTCATTTATGCCAGTCCTTTGCCCTGCCAGTCCTTTGCCCTGAGGAAGGATTAACTAAATGTTTTTGTCCTATCTCAGAGATGGAGACTCCAAAACTCCCCATATTGATATTTCACAATCTCTACTCTTCAAAACTATGTCCTAATATCAAAATGAACTCTCAGTATGTTTCCAGCCCTGCCATAGTCACTACAACATGGAGAAGAGAGGGTTCCCACCATTTTAACAGCAGCCTTTTGCATATTTGAACATTATTGTCATGCTTTTTGGCTCTCCTATTTTTTTTTTCTTGCACCTTTAGTTTGCACAGCACTAGTTTTTCCAGCATTTCTTTGAGAGGCATGTCTTGTATCACAATGACAAGCACACAAAAATGAAAGGAACACTGTTTTTCTCCTTTTTTGCATTATGGCATTAGCAGGATTAAGCAGGATAATTCAGTTACCCTTGAATTTCCTCTACAATTCAACAAGAATGGACTCCTGACTCTCCCTCACATGGCAGTAGGTGTGCTTAGGGATATACAATGTCTAATTCAGGATTCTTTTCAAAAATCTTATGCTCAATTATTTAAATCTAATTCTGCTAGATCCTCTGTGTTCCTTGCCATCCCAGAAAAAGAAGCAGAAATTATGCAGTTAGTGTTTTAGTGCCACAAATACTTGGCAAAAATAACATCTGAAATGAATTTCCTTGGCTCATAACCAGGCATGCTTTGCAAGTGTGAATGTATTTTACACAGGACCAAGTTTGCTGTCACAACCAGACCTTGGCTTAGTCTGGCTCTTTTTTCACATATCCTCTGGGAGAAGTCCCACGGAGTTGGGCTCTGTATGAAAAGATTGGGTATTACTATGCTTTGGATTTCATTTCCAGAGGAAACGTTGCTTTCATCAGGCTGGAGTCTGTATTCACCTAGTTTAGAGAAATAATCTAAAAGAACTCCCTGTATCTGTTTCCTTTATTCTGCTGTCATGTCATAAGGGTCTGCTGAGGAATTCTCTCTTTTCTGCCTCATCCTTATTGTAAGAAGGCCACAAATATGCAGTTTGTTTCTTTAAGTGGATGATTTTCTGTTACTGTGTCAGGTTGCAAATACATCTCCTAACTTTCTACGGAATCATTAAATCACTGGAAATGTTAGGAGTTATCAGATGAAAATTACAAGAAAAATAACATTTTATGCTAATAGAGACCTTTGACCCCTGCCCTTTGTTGTCATAGCTTTGCTGCTTTACTCATCTTTCACTATTTAGTTACAAGATACAGCCAGACCAATACCAGGAATTGTGACCAGTCAAAAATTAGCTCTTTCCTGGAATTAGTCTTTAAAATTTAATTTCAACATAACTCTTATGCTCTTTATGACTGCAGCTCTTTCTGAATCATTGCAATGGCTTTCTGAATCATTATAATTAATCAACTCCTTCCCTGCTGCTGGGACATTGCAGGCAGCCAAAGAAGGTGCTGACTTTTAAGACATGACTCCTGGTGTGCCCTGCCTGGGCTGCTGTCCCCACAGGCAGCCAACACACCATGCTCCACCACACATCATTGCTCTGCAGCAACAGCACAGCAACAGGAGCTGTGGAAAATAGCAGTGAATAAGACAGAAGAACAAATGAAATAAATACAATATATTTCGATTCAAAATTAAAGTTTTCTCTTGAATATCAGTAGCAAATGGTCAACCTCCTAGGAAACAACACCTTCCCTAAACATACAAATTCAGGTACTCATTCAGAGAAGGTTTTAGGATGTCTGTAGATAAGAATTTCATTGAGAACACTGCTCAGTGCCAGAGGAAAGTCATTTAAAAATACCTTATCACTAAAATAAGATCTGAAATTAAATTAGATAATTGGATATCAGAAATACTAGATGCATTAAACCAAGCAAAGCAAATAGGTACTTCTGTCCCTGATTCAAAGGCATAACTTTATACATAAATATATAATGAGTTATGAGAACACATGCAATAATTTAGATGAACAGAACACTGAAGAATACTGAGAAACAGGCATCATGTGCCCTAAATCTCACATATCCATGTGTCCTGCATGCTATTCATTACTGGTGGGCTTCCTTTCATGCCAGGAGTTGCCAGCATCTTTAGTGTTTATATCACACAACTAAGATCCTACAGATGTAATTATTTTGTTCACTGTATTCATCACTACCCTGAAGAAGACCCCTTGTCAGATGACAACGCTGAACCAGTTTATTACAAGTATAACTTTGGATTCCAGATAATTTTTGGAGCTCAAGCCCAGGCAGACATCTAATCCTCCCTTTGAATGTACTTCCCTAGAGATGCTCCATGACTTACCAGCTTGGAGGGAAGCTCTGTCACCCAAGCTGTGCACTAGCTCCTTTGGCACCTTTCCCTACACAAGCAGTCAGACTTGCTGCATTCTGATGAAGTGAGAAGGGAAAGAAAAAGAAATACAGAAAATGTTTATCAGAAAGCCCATTTGAATGCAAATAAAGTAAACAGCATGTGCCACAGCAACAGATAAATGTTTGGAAGAACACAGTGCTAGAGGGCTGCCAGCGGTCACTCCACTGAAAGAGCTCCAGGATCTGGGACATCAGTCACAATGTTTATCATAAGCCAAAACATAGCCCAGCTCAGCAAACCAGCCAAGCACTGAGCACAGCCAGTATCTAAAAATCATTCTGAGGCCTCTTAGGTTTGCTGCAGTTTGAGATATGGTGGCATCTGACAGAAGTTCATCTCAGCAGTGTCTCTGCACTCCCACTAACCTCCCAAAGCTCTGTAGTTGTAGCAACATTTGAATATCCATATTAAAATACATGGAGCACTCCTTGCAAATGCACTGTAAGTGCAGACATATAGATATGTCATATTTTGCCCTTTACATACAATCTTTTTAGTGGCTGCATTGGTACAGATGTTCAGAATATAAGCAACAGATATCAAAATTCACTTTCTTCTTCTAAAAATCTGATTTTCTTCTTCCATCTGCACATCTGTTACATTTAGATATGTCAGATAACAAAAAGCTACTGGCACCTCTAGAATGAAAGCAGCAAAGACAATGGTTCATCACAGAGGCCAACATCTCCCCTGGTACCACAACAGCAACTTAATGCCTTCCTGCCTCCCCCAGGGATTAGCAGCACTGCTGACAGACAGCAGGTTTCTCTGTGGGTATACTGAATTGTACTGTCACAGGGCATATACAGAATAGTCTGTAGGGAGACAGCCCAAATAAATAGGAAGAACTGTAAATACATGGTAGGAACCCAACCAGCAATCACAGCTGATTGTACGTGGGATGCACACAGGAACCTAAGATGAAGCAGAAAAGGACCTTGCAAGAAACCAAGCTGAGAAGAAGACAGACATGGCGATATGGAGACTGTATGGGAAGAAAGCCATAGGTAAATTATTTCAATTTTAAAAAAGTAACTGTAAGTAAAAGGATGAAGATCAGGGATGCTACCAAAGCACAAAACAACATGTCTTATGTCTGCCTCTATATTTGTTTGGCATTTTTCTGCCTTGGCCTGACCAATGTCAATATAAGGTGTTTCCCATGCCACTGCTGCAGGTAACACATCTAAACACAGCTAATTTTGGTTATGTAGCTACAGTCAAAGAAAGAGCTTCCTTGTTGACTATTGGCACTAATCAAGCCTAGGCCTATTGGAAGAATCCCTTGGAAATTAACAGATTGAATTTTCCTTACATTTAGATGGCTGATGTAACTCATTCATTTCTATACAATTACTTTTTAACTTCTACGAGTGTAAGTTATACTGGAATTGCAACAGGATGATGTCTCCTTACCACAGGACTCAGACCAGACCTTCCACACAGCTGGTCTGGAAGGCTGTCTGTCACATTGTGCAATGGTTGCAGAAACTTTCAGTTCCATCCACGTGTGGAAAGACTCAAAATAGAGAACTGAAGAAGAGTTATGTTTTGAGACATGTAGGAAAAAGCTCAAACCAAGGGATATGATGTGATACATTATGTGATACATCTCAGAAAAAGGAATTCCTATTACCTAATATCCAGGAAGAAAGGAAAAGGAACTATAATATGTACAAATTTGACACTTAATGAGATGTTACTCCAAAATAATTCCGGGACCTAAATTTAAATAGGAGAGTGTACTTGGCTTCTGCTTTCATTAACTGGATAAATGTCAATATTCAGTTTTGCCATTTTCAAGTTTAAAAAAGTGAAATAACATAAATATTTTACTTACTTTCAGAAAGCTAGATTGTTTCAACAGCTGCAGCCATACTACATCAAGTGCAAGATAAAACTTTTGCATGACAAACAATGTGACAATGGCTTCACATAGGCTCCATCAGCAAAAATTTGGTTTTCTTCCTTCACTGTTAAATGAAGGTGTCAAAAAATAATAGCCAAACTGCATAAATGCCCATCTACATTTCTTCCCATCTATAATCTACCTATTCTTAAACCTCTTAAATTTATTCTTAAGTCTCTTTTCTTGAGTTGCACTTGAATTTTGGTCATGGCCTCTAGCATCTCCAGTGTCGAGGACAAGAAATACACCAGAATATCTCAATTTTTTTGGTCAGCCTATTTCCACAAGAAGACTGGATCTGCTGCTATTGGAAAAAAATAGTTTTGTTGCATGCACACAAACTGGGTGTGCAATGCACAGACTGTCAGTGTGGTGCTCCTTGAAAGCAGTGGAGCTATTGTTCAGGCATGGCATACCCCCTCAGTAAAGTGTGTGCATGCTTGGGAAGGACAGCAGCAAGGATCAGGTTGCCACTGCCAGAACACTTTGTGCAAGCTACTGCCAGCCACCTTCTTCCTCAGGGTAACCTAAGAGCGCACAGGGACTGAGCCAAATAATTGTTCTGGCAAGAGAAGTAGCTCGTACCTGGGCCCTTTGAGCTCCTCTGCCCCTCTTATCTGATGTTTGCCCATCCTTTTCTAGCTCGGAAACCACCACGTGCACTCCAGGATGACAGGCAAAGAAACAGTTCCCAGTTTTGTTCCCATAACCCACTAATATATTCCTGGGGCAAGCAGGAAGAAAAACATTGGATACTTTGCCTGGCCTTGAGGGCATCTGCTTCTCACCCGGCAGAGGTGCATTCTTGCCGAGGATCCTGTTCTGCACAGAAAGTTTCCACATGCAAGACTGACCCTGGAAGAAGAGGAATTTTATCAGTCTTTCCTTGAGGTTCTTCATTTTCTCTCCTCTGTCACAGGGTATGTTCTAGGACAGTGACAGGGACAGAAGACCTGTGGGCTTTGTAGAAGTGTATTTTCTTCCAAACCCGCAGCTCTTCTGCCCTAAATAGCAGAAGGGACCAGAAATCCTGCCTTTCAGGACACATTGCTTCCAGCACTTGACTCCTATCGTAACATCCACACTTAGCAAGGGAAATAGTCCACATTTCAAGCACCTCTGTGAAGAATTTCTAGATATTTGCTTTTCCACTGTGGCAAACCTAGGGTGTCTCCGTGCTCTTCCCTCAGGGAAAGGCAGTGACCCTCTGTGCCTGGTAAATTTGCTGTGACATACACCACAATGCATCTCCCAAAAAACATTTTACAAAAAGAGCTTATTCCCAGTACTGTTGTCCAGACTGAGTTTGCAGGGGAATTAAAAATAGGCCGTTTCCACAGTGTCAGAATGGTTTTGTTTCCTGCCTTCTTTATGCAGACCTCTTAAGACTGCTTCACTGAGTAGTAACAACAAGGCTAACACCAGTGAGAAGAAATAAAGACATATCCAAGATATGTCTGAAGCAGCTGAAATTCATGGCATCAACTGAAACATGGACAGAGAAAGCATATGCATATTGGGATCAGAGATGTTTAGAAAATGAGTTAAGTGAACAGCAAAAGCTGCCTGTCTTGTTTCTGTGTCAGTAGCTAACAGAGATGCTGCAGAAAGGCGTGTGCCACTGCAGGAAAGAGAATCAGCAATATCCCTTGACAGAAACAATTCCAGGCTATTTGGACCTCTCTGCCATCTGATGAACAACTCCAGGATGCTCTTTGATCTCATTTTGCCCACAAGATGCAGGGTGTTCACCCATTAAGCAGCAGCACCAGACATGTTTATTCTGGTTTCATCATTATTTCATGACAGGGGATGATATGGATCTCAGCCCAAGCTCCTCCATTGCTCATCTGACTCAGCTCATTTTCCTCTTCCTTAAAAGATGCAAGAACAATCTTCTGCTTCTGTCCCTTAAAAAAACCAACATCTGGTCAGTCTAACCAGAGCTAAGTCCCTCCATCTTCCTACTCCACCACTTCTCACTTCCCCTCCTGGAACAGGGTTTTATAATAGTCTCTGTTCCATGGTGCTGGTGGTAAAGGCTCATCCATCCCCAGATATTCCGCTTGATATGACCAAAAAGGAACGAGAAGAACATGTCTCACATGGAATCAGTGTATGAAAATCTCGTGATCTGCCTCTTCCTCTGAACTTGGCATAGGACAGTGCCTGCAGCTTCTAGAGTGTTTACACGGAAGTGGTTTGGTTTTGTCTGGCTGCTTACTTGTCATTTGCTATCTCTGCTTGTCTGTTTTCTCCACTCTATATTCTCATCCTAAGCAAAAGTCTTATTGCAGTGGTGGAAAATCCTTTTCTGGCCACTATAAAAACTATGCACGTGTTGCAGCCCCTTCCTCCCTCGTCTGGGCTCTTTTAAAGTCAGGTGCAAATACAAACATTAGCACTGGGGTAAGTGTCATCTCAATGTTACAGGAAGTTATTTTTTGGTTTGCTTTTGTTTGGTTGGTTGGGGTTTTTTTATTTGTTTTTTGGAGTTTTTTTACTGACCTTGCATGAGGACATTCAAGATCAGGGAACATTTGCTTTAGTTCCCCCTACCACATGCCAAGCAAGATTTCTCACTTCATTTTCCTGTGGGGTGTGCTAGCTCCCTGCCCCAGGATGCCATGCACCTGGAGATGACAACAAAGCCCCTGGCAGGGCACGAAAGCACTGGCACCAGCCTGGCACTGCCACACCCAGATAGCTCTGGCTCAGTGACTCAGGAGGCAGCTGCCAACAGAACTGATGCCATTTCTGAGTCCCTCTGGCTTTCCTTGTCTTCTGGGCTGGCATTGTCCTCCTACCGGAAACTGGGGTACCAACGTGTGCCCAAGGTCATTGACAGAAGCTCTGACAGAAGCTCTCAAAGCAGTTTCTCACCTCACAGACCCAGAGGGACTGTGGCTGCCAATGGGATAGGGGACCTACACCTGCACATGCAGAAGAACAAAACTATGTAGAAAAAATCCCCATCAAATTTGGAAACTACAGAAGCAATTACTTATATGCAAACTTTAATCTCATGTGTGGTGTGAGCTTTCAGTGAAATCACTAAGATTTTTCCAGCAATCAAGGCCAGTAGTAAGCCCAAAACCAATTCAAAGTTTTCAAGATTCAGAAGAATCTAAGTTTTCAGCTGGGTAAGTGGGAGAAGGGCTGAATTCAATACATCCACACTGATGTATAAGAAAACTTGCTGCTCACATTGCTTAAACCTGTGTGGTGGCACTTATCTAAATCATCAGAATCGAAATATAAATTTTTCCTCCAGCCACTGCTGAGAACATTCTAGTTCTCAACAACAACTCTCAACAGATCAAACTCAGTGATCACTATAAAAGTTGCAACAAGCAGTCACTGGAGCTTGGACATCCACAATGTAGAGATGTTTTCCCTCCTCAGAGATTCAAGAAGAACTTCTGGTAGCATATTACAGCCAAAATGTTTTGTTGATTAATGTGGCAATTCATCTTCTGTGCTACTTTTTTTTCTCATAAGAGAGAACTCTCAAGGGAATTAGAAACAGTCTCTGAGGGGGGAAAAATTAGACCATGCAAACAAAAAGCCAAAACATAATGCTTGTTACAAAGTTTCATCCAAAACTCTGTGTCTGGCTATTGCTAACAGGAAAACTATTTGAACATTTGGTCAAAAGTTGGGGGGTCAGTCAGTCAGCAGAGCTTACTCAGGAACTTTGCCACAGCAAATTAATAGATTCAAATGGAAACATGATGAGAAGTTACAGTTTTTATGTCAAATAAAATCACCTGACCTGGAAGTCTCATCAGAAACAAAAGTGTTCTGCACTCTGCAACAGCCAGCCAGGCAAGTCTGATCTTGCATACATTGAACTCAGTGGGAACAGTTCCAGTATGCTGCCTGGAAGCAGATCAAGTCTACCTTGACTAATTACAATTAAAAATAAAACCTTTTTAATGATGAATCCATGACTAGGATACATTAAATTATACTAATTTTCAAAAAACATTCAAAAGCCTGTAAAAAAGAAATTTTTATCTCCCCTCATCAAAGTGAAAAGAATTTCCAGTTTGGCATCAGTGAGGATTCCCTTGGTGCTGACTGCTTGGAGCATAGCCGTAGGGTAGAGAAGTCCATTTGCACAGGAGACAGCACCATGAAATGCCCAGGTTTACTTCTGAACCATAAATCAGTCACTGCTTACATAAACACCCAATTTCACTGAGTTACAGACAAGCCTCCTGCAGCTCCCAGAAGAAATGGCTGGGGCTTACACAACCCACAGCTCACTGAGCCTTACCTTTTGCACTGCATCCCTGAGAGGCACAGCCCAGAACTTCACCTTTAGACCTTCCTGAAGCTGTTGTGCAGCCAATACCAATTAAGAGGCTGGAAATGCTCCTGCAGGTAACAAGGTGCCCATACTTGGCAAGGTCCTTAAACTTGCATACTTTTCAAAATTCTGCCTCAGCAAGTTGCTCTGGACACCACATTCAAATTATAAAAAGAGCTGCAAGTATTTATCTTCAAAGATCCCCTTAATGCCATCTAACTTAGCTGGTAACAACATTAATAATGTTAGATGAGAATGATAAAACTGCCTATTTGCCAACAGAAAATTCATTACACATTAGTTATTGTTCTGACACCAAAAGGGGAAACTTCTCAATTTCCATTCAGCCGCTCCAAAGAGAAACTGCCTGTAGTCTTGGCAGGTGCTGTTCCTGGTCCATGGAGCTCTCCATAGGTCTGTTGTGCATATAAATGAACATTTATTAGACAAGGAACTATACACTGTATGGCAGAGAAGCAAACAGATACTACTATGTCCCTCAGTAAATTTGTGGAATAAGAAACTATTTCTACATACCACATTGTCTTTTCAATTACTGCCATCAGAAAACTTCTAATAAGTGTTTAATTTTTACTAATCTCATGCAAGTTAAGCAACAAAAAGGATAGGAACCAGTTATTAAGACAAGCCAATAGAGTCCTATATGGATTCAGAGTTGTCCCAAGTGTTAGGCTAGAGTTATATAAAAGGATGTAGTTTGGCTTTTTCCACTTTACCCAAATTAAATCCAGCCAGATACTAGCAACATACTCTTTAATCTCAAAGGAAAACATCAAGAATTAAATAAGAATTCAGAATGACTGTGCTTACACTGCTCCTGAAGGAACTGATCTTGTGGCTGCATTCCCAAGGCAAGGGCTTCTGGGGATGAAGAAATTCCATGAACTGACCTTCAGATTCTTTATTTCTGGAGAGATATAGAGGGAAAAGTCAGCAGACTCTTTGAACACCAGCTTTCCTCTTCTTTATAGCAACAAAGGTTTAAGGACTCCTGCTCTTCCGCAGATGAGGTCTCTGCAGCATTTGGAGGCCTCCCCAGAAGCAGAATGACAGAATGCTCAGTGCTGTCTGTATGGCTGGGGTACCTGCTCCTGCAGCTCACAGCAGTGACCTGCTCAAGAGGTTTATGGCATGGACAACTGAGCCATTGCCACAGGCAGGCAGCTCACAAAGGCCCCTGTCTGCCTTGGGAGAGGAAAGCTGTGCTTAGCAGGCTGGGCATGGACTAGAGAATCCCCCAGCACCATTCCCTCTGCTCCACTCTGCCTCCCTTTCCTGCTATCCCAGGGCAGTAAGACAGCCACATTCAACCCAAACTTCCCTGTGATCACTCTGACTGTGTGTGGAAGTCAGTCTTTCATGCTGCTGCCTCCTTTTCCCAATGGCTTTACCAGCTCTGCCCAACCTCAAGCAAATCTGACAACAGGCTACCAGCCACAGAAAAGGTGGTCTCCAGCTTGCAGAAAAACAGATAAGAAGGATACAGATTTTATAGTGAAGAAAGGGGTAGAGTGGGGATGCCACCTAGACTAAACACTGAGGAATCCAGGCACAAGCCACGACTGCACAAGACCAGCACAGCATTAACTCTGTGCTTGTACAACACTCTGTCAGTCATGCCCACAGGAACATTCAGTCCTTCAGGGATTAATCTGGGGAAAGTGGGTATGTCATCAGTACAGGAAGTCAAAATTAGTTCTTAACTGCACTGTGTTTTCACACCTGGAGAACCATGCTGTCCTTGAGACTGTCATGCCACCATCAGGTTGGCTTGAAGGCAGCCAGAGGCTGAGTAGGGCATTCATAGGAAAAGGAAACAAGTGCATAGCTGACGACTGTATTAGTCACTAAAATAAATCTGTTTAAACAAAGATTACCAAAATATAACAAAAGTAATTGGCCAAAACTAAAGCTGCTTCTATAAGTGTTTACTTATGAAGCAGCTTCTATAAACACAGAACTTTCTCAAACCTGAACACAATGGAGATCATTTCATTCTCAAGGCAGTACAAGTGTGTTATGCAAGTGTGTTATGCAAGCAAAGATTTTTCAAGAGTTCTCTATTTTAAACACAACAGCATTAGAGAAAGACCTAGGGAAAATGAATACAAGATTGGAGAAGTCTTGGATTGCACTCTATAGAAAATTTCTGTTTGTGAGACTTCTGTCTTCCTCTGCATTTTCTGCTTTACCATTCAATAACTTATCAAACATAAAATCAGTTCTTTTGTGCCTGTAAGGCATTCTCTGTGAAGGAGAAATATGAATATAATGATGTAGTAGAAACAGAAAAGCGGTGTGGTTATCCAGCAGTGTGGTTATATCACAGCCATTCTGGCATCTGTAGGAAAATTCATATTTTGATTATGGTTTTGTTACACAAAAATTATGTAGCAATAGTGCCTTAGTGCCTGCTAGCTATTTAATTCTGGCACACTGACCTTCCCCACCATGCCAGACTATGGAATCAAGGAAGAGATCTGACTTTAGAAAATAAACCAAAGATGACCATTTCTCTTTTTTTCCCCTAGCATTATTTTCTCAGGGCAGACCACTTCCTGAGGCAGCTCACAGGAAAGCTGGGCAAACATTTGCATCAGTGCTCCTGAAAGACCAGCAACATTCCACAGGTGCCCGGGGTCTGGAGCTGGAGCCAGAACATCTTTGCTGATGTGACATTTATGACTTCCTGCTGTAAATCTTCAGCCTCAGGCTCTGCCTGGGCCGCATGCAAAACCCAGCTGTGGTCTTCTGTTGCCAGACTGGGCATGCCACAGGCAGATGAAACAAGCTGTTGATCCTTTCTAGAAACATCCCAGCACATCCAAAAAGTTCTGCCTGTTTGCAGGGGTGCTCACAGGATTTATGGTAACACGTGCTGCCAGTGGGACATGGGGCTACCCTGCATGCATTTCCATCAACCTATTCTCTCTCCCTGGTGCCTTCTGCTCTTCTTTAAACAGGGGTTTATGCCCAATGGTTTTAATTTCAAATTTTCAACCAGTTTCTACAAATTACAACCTGATCTTGCCCTCAGATTTAATCTTCAACTCTGACTTCATGAGTTACTTGCCTCAGCCCCTCTCCACCCCCTTGTTTTGTGTCTGGCACACTGTGTGACAGCTTCAGATCCTATCCTTCTGCTGGATCTCATCCCACACCACGGTATCTGCTTGGGAACCCAGCAGAGCTGACAGGCCTGTGAGCACTCTCAGGACACCACATGGTGGCTGAGGGTGTCAGGGAGATGTAATGTCACACAGGTGCCTTTGTGTGTGCTCCAAAGGGGGCTGGCAGGGAGCAGAGCCCAGGATGGGGCTGGCTTGCAGGACAGCCAGAGAGAGCAGCACAGAGGGGAAGGTCTCTTGCCCATACTCCTGGGAGTTGATCCATGTCCTGAGCAGGACTGTATGTCCTGAAGAGTAGGACCCAAGAACTTTGCAGGTGCTGCTTTCAGGAATAGTTTGTCTACCTAAGAGACACAGAAAGGATTTATGGGGGAGAACAGAGAAGGAGGAAGAAACTGCTCATAAAAACAGAACTCTTGGGAGTCAGAATAACCTCAGCTCCCCAGTAATTCTAGGAGATAACTGAAGGGCATTCTTCAATTATCTAAGCTTCTACCTGGCTAGTAAAGAGCTTGTCCTTCCCATCTATTTAAGCTTCTCATTACTTTTTAGCTTTATAGCTGGAAACAATTCACACAAATTGCTGCTGCTCCCACCTCCTACCCTGCTGAAACTCTGCCTTTGTGCCTTCTGCACCTCTGGAGCAGTGCCACATCCTCTGTGACAATTCCCAGCCTGACTTCACAACACTCTCTGGTCACAGATGTAATTTCTGCTCTAGCTCTGCAACAGGTCCCAGAGGCACACCTCTCACTGTGCCTTCTCAGCAGCCTTCCTCCCTGCGTCAAGAGCTCCTCCAGCTGCATGCTGCTGGAGCTTGCACTGCCACCAGGATCACAGCTGGAGTTTTTGCTAAGAGGAGCAGACACAGGACAGGCACAGCCCCAGCAATGGCTACTGAGAGCAGCTTGTAGCAAGGGTGCAGTGAACACCAGGACAGCTGGCTTCCTCACTAGCCCTCTGGGGACACTTCTCCCTGGTCACATCACCTGGACCCATCTGCTCTTCTCTTGCCAAGTCCTGTGATGAATGGGTGCTGCACTAAGTCTGCTAATGATACTCGTGGAGCCTCCTTTCTCCACTACATCTGACTCTCCTGCTCCTTGGATCCCACCATATCAGTCCAACCTGCTCACACAAGGGGTCCAGTCCAAGGATCACAGTGCCTCTCTGGCCACAATGAAACCATGCATGTTCCAGAAAAGCAGCATCTCTCCCAGACATATTCCATACAGGGTCAGCACTGCTCTGGACTTCTCAGTAAGTGCCAACCACCTCACAGATGGCCCAAGCAGAGAACTGCACTACTTGGGAAAAATTCGTAGAACAAAGAGCAAATGGGGAGAAAATGACAGGTTTTATTTTCTCATTTCAGGAGTATTGACACCCTCAGATAAAGCTGGATGAGCACTAGTGGCTTATCTATAGCCACAGATCTCAGACACAGAGAATTGACTGGAAGGCACTTTTTTGGTCCATGATGTGACTGCCATGAATCAGAACCACACAAGTGCCCCGGGGTCTTGCACGGAAGCATCACATGGAAGCAGCACAGGCAGACCATGCTAAAGGCTGATGCACTGCAGTGATAAGCCCATCCCTGGAGCAGTCACCTCTTCACCTCTCCAAGACTTGTACTTATCTCTGCTCCATGCACCCAACCCTTCCAGCACACACTGCAGCATAACAGGACCCATGGTCTGGGGGGGGTCAAGAGCAGGCTGCAAAATATACCTTGTGTCTGATCATCAGCAAGACTCTGCCAGTGATTTTATCCAGTACTGTCACTCTGCAATCTCTGTCTTGCATACTGCCTAACACTGAAGGAAGATCAAAAACAGCAACCTATTTTTCTTTGCACAGAGGCTGCAGAAGCTTAGCCAAGCCAAAATCCATGCTGCAAGGGTCGCTGACACATTCCTTACTAATTCTTGGTAGGAGGCTAAAGGAGAACACTACTTTCACAATGACAAGATCCAAGTAATGACTAGCTCTGACATTGCTTAGAAAAGCTACTTCCCCAGACAGTAAATGATCCAAGAAACAGAAGGCTGAACCACTAAACTGCTCCAAAATCCCCACAAGGGAACAGAGAGAACAGACTATACATCAGAAAATCTGTGAGACATTGCTAGCTTATGCCAGCACAAAAATCATCATTTTCTTATGATTTTACTTACCAGAGTCAGATCTAACTAGAGGCATAGCTTAAACTGTCTCAAAACTTTTCACCAGAAAGATCTGCCATGCCCACATTTTAAGTACTCCCAAGAGCACATCTCACTGATTTCTGGTATGGTATGCAGATCCTATCACATCTTCTTCCATCCACCCTTTCTCAATTTGGCAAGACAATTAACCATTCAGTAAGTGTTCTGTTTATCCCTCCAGGAACTGAGCTGCAGATCAGATCAGGGCATTTTATGCTGGTTAAACCTGCATTAACAGGCAGGAGTTCCAAAAGAGAATGTCTGGCTTTGCCAGGAATACTATCACAGGCATCAGAACAGTCACTGACCTGCTGTGATTCTTCTGCCTTTCAGAGCCATGGAGCCTCAAACACAGAATGTTCCTGCTTGGTGCCCTCCCAGTCAGGTAGAAGGGCTTGTTCTTCTGCCTCAGCCAGCTCTGGAAAGGTATTTGTATTGTCTCAATTCTCAGCATAAAAAGCTGAACTGAGAATTCTCAAAGCAGCCAGGTGACCAAACCCAGAGTATTTAAGCAATGAATGGGTCAGTACATCTCCTCAGCCTGTCACCAGAGCATTGCCACAGCATTTTGACCCATCCTCTGCCAGAGGCCCATTTTGCCATGCAGAGTTTGGTGACTTGTGGTAGTTGCCCCAAAATTAATCTTTTCTATTTTTACATCCTTTTGGGACAATGAGAGGGTCTAGGTAGGGGGAAGAGTTAGTGAAAATGTATTCCACTTTGGAATTCAAGTACCAATTTTACAGAGGTGAACAACAAATTACTATTTAGCTGCTAAATATTTAAGTGATTTCAGTGAGGGTGTAAGTGCATAAACTCCTCTGTGTGACTCAGCTAGGCTTTTTAAGACAGACCAAAGTTATTTTACCAAAAGTAGGAGAATAAGGGGACAAAATCATGTGACAGGGGAGAACAAGAAGGAGAGGAAATGAGAGAAGAGAGTGTAAAATTTATAACTGACTAGTCTTACCAAAGCCAAGAAAGATAACTTAGAATGTGACACATGGATCTAAAAGAAATATGTCATTGTTAAGTCAAGAACTTAAAAGCTTAGGTTTTCTCAGTCTGGCCCATCTGCACGTGGGCAGCAGGAAGGGCTTTCCAACCCTTGCTGTTCCAGCATGGACACCAGCACTGAGCTGCACACTGAGGAGCTTCCAGGGTATCCCAGTCCTTATCCACAAGGCTTACAAGAGTTCACCACCTAAAGGCTGGTGATAGCCCTGGAGAAAGGGGGTAGTGGAGACAAGGCCATGTCCCAGCTCATCAGTGCACTAAACAGAGGGATGAGGAAAGCCTCCCTATTGGATAAAACTTTAAATTCTGAGTCACTTTAAACCAATAATGAAGACTAAAGATAAAATGCAGATAAAATACCATTTGTTCATCACAGCCAAGACAGACAGAAATTTTTAGCTTTTACAGAAATTACTGAGGGAAGCAGGAAATTCTTGTCCTGATATCCAGATTATTTGTTTTTCAAATGGGTTTAACGTATGGCCTTGACTGAGACCAGATAAAAGCAACCAGTTCAGCATGATGGTTAGTTTGGGATGACTGCCCCCCCAGTCTTTAAAGCAAGCTATACCACACTTCCACAACTGGGTTTCTTGACATAAGCCCCACACCATACTTTGACAGATTGGTGGAAAACACACAGGCTCTCTCAGGGTGCACTGAGGTACCCTTCCGAGACAGAGAAGGTTAAAGAAGTGGGGAAAAAAATAAAAGTTTTCTTCCCATGCCACTCCTGCATCTTTTCCCTCCCCTCCTGGTCTGGCTTTTGACTCCTCACAACCAAGTCAAGTGTGGGGAATCATCTCACAGTCCCTTGCCCTCATGAGTCAGAAAGGACTGAGCATGTTCTGCTGTGAGAGACCTTCAGAAAAATTTGATCTTCTATTTTAAGAAGCTAGAGCTGATCTACTTATCAGTAAGCCATATCTGGAACATTTTTCCTTAGAAAAGCAACATTTGTTACAGATTCAAAGGTCACCACCCTCTGTTGATATCTGAGGCTGACATAACATGGGCAAGAGATCACCTGAAAGATAGTATCATCAGAATAGTTTTAGCATTGCAAACAAAATAAATCTCAATCCCTAATGTAAACTTAGCCCTTTTTATTTGTCTATTATAGGACTTAATCCACTGTCTTTAATTATCCTCAGTTTTATCCTCCTAATCTTACAGAATGATTGACATTGAAGTATTTAAAGCAGATTTTGTGCTGTGACTTTCACGGGGAACTGGCTCAGAATTTTTACTTTTTATGGTTTCTACCAAAACCAAAGCTGCCCTTTGCAATGTTGTACAGTTGGTAAGAGATCATGTATCCCATGCAAACCTGCATGCAAAGGTACAGGCTTTTGGATGTCCTTTCTGACCAGATTCTTGCTCTCCTTAGTTAACAGTATGTCACACATGTTTGCGAGATTTGTGTACATTCCATGGATATATTCTTGCTAAAGTAGAATTGGTTTTGGTGTGTGGTCTGCAGACACAAGCTGTTGAACTTTGGCCTCAATGAAAATGTAAAAGCTTCATGTCAGATAGCAACCATGATAGAAGATGGTCAACCACACAGTCCTTTTTGACATCAAAGTGCAAAAACCCTAATAATTTTCTTAAAAGAGATCTGAAGGCATTTCCAGCTTTTAGCAGATACTGTTTACAGTATTTGAATAAAAGGAAGGTCAAACACACTACAGAGAACTGGTAAAGTTTTTGAGGAAGATCAAGAAAGGTCACTTAAAATAAAGCTGAAAAATTCCCATTATTTTTACTACATAATAACTGAGGTTTCAGAAACAGTCACAAAAGAGCACAGGGAATTTCCCAGGGTTTCAGGATTTCTTGCCTATTGTTCATATTTAAAAGCAAACACATATTGTAACAGAAGGGAGACAACTACAATATATGTCATTAGCTAGCAGTTAATTTCTAGCTGAATATGAGATTATAAATGCAGAGACACAGCACAAGAAACCTGCAAAATTCAGCCAGTAGAGAAAATAACTTGAATTCACCAGAATTCAGTCTCTCCAAGTTTTATCAAATCTGTTTGCTGAGATCACACTAGCACTCATGTAACACAGCTGGGCCATCTTCCAACCCACTTGAGCTGTCCTTATCTGAAATACTTACCTTCCTGGTTTACTAACAGTTCTATTTATAGTTTATACATGCTTTCCTTTTACACAGAGGCACAGAATGAGCAGTTAACCAGGAACTGGACTGAAAGTGCCCAGAGGAGGAGAGGTAAACACGTGAACACAGAGGGGAGTGGGAGTTCAAGCACAGGTTCACAGTGTAAGTTAGCAGGAGCTGCTGGCAGGGCAGAAAGATGCCCCACACAGCACTGGACAGGTTGGTGCCACTGGCCTACACCAACCACGTGCTTCTGGGTTTTCCCAAGGACTGTACAGAATTGAGCAACAGGACAACTCTGTTAATATATATCTCTGCTAACTAGCACGCCTGTCTTAGGGCAGAATCACCAATCCACATGGATCTTAATGGATGTCACTGAACTGCTTTTTCTGATGATGATGACTGAAAACTCACCAGAGAATCATCTTCTGGACTTTCATGACCCTTAATGCTCATATGTCTCCCTGACACATTACATTTCTTTAATGACTAACCAAACCTTCCTTTACTGCAGCTGAAACTCACTATTTCTATCCTACCTGTAGTAGGTATAGAGAAAAAAGAGCTACTGCTTCTACCTTTGAAGCAGCTCTTTATGCATCTGAAGACCAGTATGTTTCCCTTTAGTCTTCTTTTTTGACTAAGGAACTCAAGTGCCAATTTTTTTCCATCTTTTCTCACAGATCATGTATTCTAAAAGGCTCCTTATTGCTACTGCTCTTCTCTGAACTGTCTGCAGTCTGTCTGCATCCTTCTAAAGCCATACTGCTACCACTAGCCATGGAGCTGCAACTAACATTTCGCTAATGTCAAGTGGAAAACCTTGATGTTCCCTGCAACCTAAGCTTTGTTTATATGGTCCAGGATTTGTCATTTGCTGAATAGCAGCAATGTTGATGCCTTTTCATGTTTTCACCCACTCAGTCTTTTTTCTGCCACTTAAACTCTAGTTCCCCATAAAAATCTGTGACAGACTGCTTGATTTGTTTTTAAAACACATCCCATTTTTATCAGACCATTTCTTCAATTAGTCAAGATCATTTGGAATTTTATGGTCCTTCAAATTACTGAAAATATTATCAGACACAAGACATGATTGTGAACCATCTGATTCTTCCACTTTATTCATCCTGTTCTAGATTTATCTACATCACATTTCCCTGATTTGCTTATGTGAACAGCATCAAATGCCTTAGTAAAATCACAAACATCTGAAACCTACTCCTTCCTCCATTCTCACGAGGTCAGTTAAAGGGAGCTTAAGAAGGGAAATAGACTGATGGGTTTAGAAATCCTTTCCTAGTTACGATGATGTGAATTCAAACTAAGCTGATGAGTCTTAGCCTTCAGTTCTTCTTTCCTGCTTCTCACTGATACAAAAAAAGAGCATCTGAGCAATAGACACAAGTGTACATTCAGCTCAGCTCAGCAGAATTTTGTAGGTGAAGTTGCTAAAGTCAGCAGTATGCAAGGAGATAACAGGAAAGAAATTATTATGTCATTAAAAGTACTACATTCATTATACATTTAATTAAAAGGTATGATCCTTTCACTGCAGTAACACGGGTTCTTCCAGAAGATCAAACACTTCTGTAGCTTCCTACCGTGATGACAAAGGAATATTTCCATACATTAGATCTCATGAAATCACTGAAGCTAGCCAGTTAAAATATCAGTTAACATATTGATAGAATCAGTAAAGTTGGAAAATACCTACTCCAACCCCCTGCTCAGGGCACAGCCAGCTTTGAATTCAGATTGCGTTGCTCAAGACCTTGTTCAGTCAAGTTCTGAAAATCTGTGGTTCATATTAATTTTCCAGAAGTTATTAACTCTGAAAGCCTTTCTTGGGGAGTGCTGCTGCAATTTCCCACATTGGCTGGCTTTAGCACACGTACTGCCTGTGCTCCATCTTTGGTTCTCTCAAATTAGATGTGGCCAAAGGCAATGATGTAAGCCACCACTCTTTTTTATTCTTATTAAATAGGCACTCTTAAAGAAATGCTGCCAGCATGTATTACATGAACTGAAATGGTTAAGTAGCAACCAGTTAACATGAGGAACTTATTTTTCCTCCCATAATATCTTTGTGCTTACAGAATCACCTATTGAAACCTTCCAAAATGTATCAGAACTCCAGCTTCCACCCATATTTATGGTATTACTTAATGTAGAAAGAAACCTTTTGGGGACTAATAGGGAACAAGGAAGTGGGATTTGGCATCAGCAAGCTATTTGAGAGGATGCACAGGTTTTCATAATGAGAAAGGAGAATTTGTCTGTGAAATTACCACTCTGCATGGAGCCATGCAAATTGCCCTTGGGGCAGGGTAAGATCTGGAACACCTCAGTAGTGGAATGGAAAGTATGAATGCCTCTGAATGCTGACACACAGAGCACGTAGGAGTGCACAACTGTCCTGTTTCACTGAGGGAGAGTCCACGGGCCTCCTCCAGTTTCAAGCACCTGACATGATCTAGTAGAAACAAGTCAGCTGCAGGTAGGTCTTCCGGTCATGGCACTGCTGGAGGGAAGCGTGAGTAGATAATGATTCTCATTACCAAAATGCCCCTTCATCTATTCAGCTTCAAGAAATGGGAATCCCTTATAAATAGAGAGGAATGTTCCCACATTCTTTCCTCTGTGTTAGGGCATGCAGGTTGGCATAAGGCTTAGAGCTCTTGGATTGAATTTATTTAAACTATTTCTTCCCTGGAAAACTTACAGCTTTTATGTACATGCTTAATGGAAAAAAAATTTATGAATTGACACATACTTATCTAATCTCAACACTATTTTCAGCCAACTTCTTTTGTGCATTACAGATTCATAGCAAAAAAGAAACCCTTCAAATAAAATTAAACTAAAAAGGAAGAAAATTGCAAAAGAAATATAAAATTTTCAAAATTACAATTTTAATGTTGACTTTTCTGAGGAACAATCCTATTCTTAATATATTTCTTACCTCTTTGATTCTGTTACCACTTTCCATGTTGAAAAACAAAGACCCTGAAAATAAAATATGATCTATCAGAAAGTAAATAATCTGGTGGAATTATTTTCTGGGAGAAAAAGAAGACTTACAGCCTGCTTCAGCTTTTCTAACTCCCACTTGCAGTCATGCTAGTTTTACTTTTTATATCAAAAAACCAGTTCATTCTCACCACTGAACCTTCCTGCCATTACTGAAACCAAAATCTGTGAGATGCAATGATGCATCCAGCTAAGCTTACCATGGCCCTACTTCCTCTAACAAGTAGGCTGATCTTGCTTCCATCCATCCATGTCTGCTTCTTGCTCTCACTGTTCCCAGGAGCCCAGTTAGCTGGATGCACACTGGAACCCTTGAAGGGAGTTCTCCTGCCTCTTAGCCAGTGCGTCCTGGCTGACAGAACACCACTTCTTTCCCCATCCATAGCACTACCCTTAACAGTAAATGATCAGTCATCTTACTTGCAATCATCTTACTCCTCAGCTTGAATTTGCAGAGAGACAGTCTTTACAGAGGCTTCCAGCCTCATGGTTCACTCACACCATGGAGCACGAGGAAGAATTTGGGAGGATTGCTTTCAATTTAGAAGTGATTGCCATTTATTAAAGCTCTGTGGGAGACTGGTACTGTCCTGGTGCCATGTTTTCACTGCCATCATGTACCAAAGTAAGATTTCTCTCCTGAAAAAGCAACACTGGCTTTTTCTGTCATACCAAAGTGTTATTTCAAGATGGTAGGTGGATGCTCCACCCCCAAAATTATCCCATCGTTAACTCCATTTCTTTTTGTCAGCCACTGGTTCAGAGCTGCAGACAGTCACACACAAGAACTATCAAACCCAAGATCAAGGGAGAGCTATGCTCTTATTATATTACTTGAGGCAAGCTGTAGGGCAACTCAGTTTTCCCCAAAAGATATCCTATTATTATGTCAGGTGGTCTTGTTTGGCCCCCATTTACCTCATCTACTATTAAAATGATGTTATATGACTGATGCCATAGAAGAGAGTTCTGGATCATTCCTACAAATTTCCTAGAAATGCATCAGCTCTCCTTGCCACACAAATACATGTTTTGCAACATGAAGAAAGGTGCTTAGTGTGAACTCTGTGTACCTAGAGAGGCAATATGGTAACCAAGACTCAATCTCAAGATCATCCAAAGTGTTTGCCTGCTCTGAACCTGGCCAGCTCAGGTAGAATACAGACATGGGCAGAAAGTCTTCAACCTTTTGAACCTTCTCATTTGGAGGAAGACACCCATAGAGACCATCTAAGGAACAGAGAAATCCTGTTTCTCTGGGAAACTGCTCTGAAGGAAAGGGTAGAAGAGGAATTAAAGCAGACTAAGGGTGAAAAAACCCAGTATGGATTATTTTCTTGGATAAAACCTGTAAGGATTGTATCTATTTTTAGCTGCAAAAGTTGAGAGAAGAGGAACAGAGGAAGACCTAAAGGCTTAATGTTAGACAAAATCTCATATCTGAAAAGTGGTGTGAGCTCCTGAAAGCAGGTGTCAAATGCACTGACAGTGAAAACCCCAACTAGGGAAATGCTAAATTGCTAATACCTAACATGAGGAAACATCTCATTAATAACCTTATGAGAATAAACATTTGTCTGGACTACAAAAGATGACTCTCACCTGTGTACTCCACTTACTCAGCCCTCACTAAGAAAGAAAACCTTTAGTGTTTTAACAAAGGCATGAAAACTGAAAGGGACAACTTAATGACTCATTGCAAATGCTGAAATCCCAAAGAGAAGGGAATGTCCCTAGACGAAACATCTGGATAAGATGTAATGAAGTGCTTTTTTTCCTTGTTTGTTTCTGGGAAACATAATCTTTTAAGCCTACCTTCTTCCCATAAGTACACAAAACCCTTAGTGGAAGACTAATTTTCACAAGAAGTACCAGATTAGTTATATTTGGTGAAGAAAACAAATATATGTATAGCATTAAATGAGTGACGTGAAGAATCTGTCAGAGATAAACATACTGTAGAGGAATTTTTCATTATCAGAATTAGTTAATCTTAAAATCAAAGGGTGTTGGGTTTTGTACAGTGAAAATTGAAACCAGATTAATCTCATTTTCTAAATTTCAGTACTTCCCAAACTGCATTTTGTCGGCTCAGGCTTGGTAACATTTCATCGGCGATGGAAAAAGCAGCTGGGAGCAGGCTGAATCTTTCAAGTCAACAAATGAAGCAAATACATACAAATTTCTTTGACATCATAGAATTTGCTTCCTAAATTAAATTGAATTTGGCCTTGACTTACAGCTGCCCCAAATGTTTATGCAAGGCTGATCACTCTGCAAGTACTTTCTGGGATTAGATCCCACTTGTTCTGCTGTTTCTCAAAAGGAGCCCTAACATTTTCATTATCCTTGCTGACACAGAGCACCATGAGATGTCCGATGCTGTCGGTAGAATTGATTGGCACACCAGGACAGCACACAGCTCCACTTTTCTGCTCATATCAATGAGTATCACTATAGGAAAAAAACCCTTATTCTTACCCTCAACTTGCTCAATAAAAGGCACCGTGGATTTTCAGCACACTGTAATGAACAACTGACAATTTTCAGATGCCCCTTCAAGATGATACTAATGTAGAGAGCAAGTATTTTCTTAAAATACTTCCCTGGGTCTCCTTTCTTACTTTTGACTTTACCCTGTAGCTGGCTTGAGAGGGAGCATAACCACTTGAAAGACCACTCCAAGCTTGAAAGCGGTCATCTCTACAGTGTGCAGGGGAGAGGTGCACCTTCAAATGAGTAGAAGGAAGTTTGGAAATGAAGCAACTGTTCTAACAAGTTGGAAAATATGTGTTATCCAATGGTATAATAAAAGAACAAAATTTCTGCAAAAGCTGCTTTGAAATACACAGTTGGAGCTCATACATGGACTTGGCTACAACTTCTTCAAGTACTTGCTGTGCTTTGGGGAAAGCATCATAGAAATAGGAACTTCTACAGTGTTTAATAAGTTTAAATGTTTAGTCACAGCATAGGTAATTGTTGCATGCAGCACTTGATCAAAAATATTATGTTCATTTACCATCCATATACTTTATAATTTAAAAAAAGATGTCCAATTTGTCAGTAAATATTGTCCTTATAGGAAAATGCAGCAAAGTTTAGCTTTTTCTCTGTTTACATAACTGTTCACTGAGATGAATTGCTGTTACTGGCTTGCCTGAAACCATTAAAATAATATATCTTGTCTAATTTAAAAATCACATATTAGTCTTGAATACACACATTGCTCTTGCAATGACACTAGCACCAGGGAACCAACATAAAGAAATGAGCCCTGCAGGGACCACAGGAAAATGAATACAAGATTCTGCACAAATTTCTTAATCAGACAACAGGATAGACTGGCACAACACATTTCTGAGGAAAAGTGGCACTCTGCATCTGTATCTTGCCAAGAGGAAAGCAAAAAGAAGAATGTTACTAAATTTATATTTATATAAATACTAATGTTACCTGAGACCACAAACCTAAATCCAAAACTATAGGTCTTGCATTTAGGCAAGTAGAGGCAGTAGACCTTTGACAAAGCATCCCTTTGTGATTATATCTAGAATATTACCAGGACGTCAAATAAAGACATCAGCTGTGTCATCTGCTACTGAGAGGCCCTTAAATGGGATACTTCTGATGCTGCTAAGTAGGAAAAAACAGAACATGATAAAAACTTAAGAATGAACATTTGCTGTCAGTACTTACACTTTTAGTTTTCCTCAAGACTTACTTTTGCCTATTCTGATAGGCACTGATACAGTCTGCAGAGTCCTTGTGTCCAGGAGGGAACTTAGTTTAATGGTAGGGGATACTCTATAAGAAGAAATAAAATGAATAATATTGTAACTGATATTAAGCATATAAATTCAATGTCTTCAGGAAGAAATTGCTTATAAAATAGAGATAGCAATAGTAGTGACACATTCATCACTAGAAAAATTGTAAAACTAAGCAGTAATTTACTGTCCAGGGGGATCTGCTAATAAACTGTTCTCTGCAGAGTTGATTACTTTTAAGTAAACTGCTACTCCAGAAATAAGAGGGGAAGAAACTTGCTACTCTCTCTACAACTTGCCCTTTTTTGCAAAGAATATATTAACAAAACGTTGTTTACCCTGTATTCCTTAAAGACGCAATTTGAATAACCTTCTGCATTGCTCCCAAAAGAGAAAACTTCTGTGGCAGTAGGGTGTCAGGAATATCTGTTATACTTCTCTCACAGCAAAGTATAAAAACATTGAAAATGCAGGAACCAAGGTGTATGTATGACAAGGTGCCAAATGTAGTAATAGTAAATCAATAATAGTGTCCTGCCTTTTATCCCCTACCTAACATTCTCAGAATCAAGCTCATCGGGGTTACTTTAACATGTTCATGAGAACAGAAAGGTTTACCATGACATTTAACTCATGTTTTTTTTTTCCCCTCTGTTAGGAGAAGTAGCTTTCATCTCCCAACTCACCCAGCTTCCACTGCATGTTTCGCAGAAGTCAAAGGCCAGCATGAGGTTTCAAAGCCTCCTTGTCCATTACTGCTGAGTCCAAATGAGGAGACAATCAGCTGAAAGGCAACAGGCACCACGCTCACCAAGAAGACAAAGCAAAACTGGCACCCAACTGCAGAAGTGCTTCTCCATATTTTTAGGGATAAATGACACTGGGGAATTTAATCCATGCCTGGCTTGAACTAAAGTGCTTTCTCCTGTGTGCTAACCGAGAAGAGCACATAAACAGTCACATTACTCTCTAGTTGCTAATTGACTGCTGACTGAGGCTAATTGCTGTAATTTCCATTGCTAATGTTGGAATGAGTTTAAACCAGCCCAAACCAGTGTCTGTGCTGTCTCACATTCCTCCCAGCTGGCTCCCAGAATGGAAAGGCCAAAGGAGAGGTCAAGAGACGGACCAGAAAGATTCACTGCTTGAACAATCCACAAAGTAGCCAAGAAGTTCTGGCCTGACAGTTCTCCCCAATGCTTAAAAAAACCCAAACCCAACCAAAAACAAGACCCAACACTTGACATGCAAAATTATTTTCTCTGAAATAGTTGCTGTGTTGAGATGAAGCTGAAAAACAAGCTCCCATTAGAGTCAATGAAAATTTTGACACCTGAGTCCTGCTGGAAAAGAACATTACCCAAAAATTTTTTTTTTGGAAGAGCCTTCTCAACAATATTTTAATAGTTGTTTGTGTGGCCTATCTCCTGATGAACTAAATTTCAGAAGTCTCAAGAAATTAATGAAATTATTTGCTCAGGTTAGCCATGGCTCTTCTACAGGAGCAGGCAACCCAATTCATGGCCTTCACTGTCAGAAGGACCTTGGAGGCTGAGTCCTTGTGTATGTTCTGAAGAAAGCCCTACGTTCTGCTTGCAGCCAACTGAAGCAAGATATACACATTCCTCACCGTTCATGGATTCCTTGGAAGTAGAGCTTTCCACAAAAATCTATTTAGCTCTAGAAATACTCTCTTCTGTGGAGGAAGTGTTCACCTATTACTTGTTGCGCATGTTCTGACACAGTAAATTAAATATTTTCCAACTCTTTCTGGAAAACAAGTCAGGCAGATCCATAGATAGGTGGGCATCTTTCTATCAAGGACATGCCCAGGCATAAGTTGCACAGACCTCTGCTGAAGAAACAGGTCAGGCAGCACACTGCAAAGTTCTCATCCTTTTCTTCCAAAAGGCACATTTTCAGTTTCTCATAGATTAAAAGAAACTTGTTTCTCCTCAGTTTGTTGCTAGCCTTCTAAACAGTCAGATACACACTTAGATGTACGTAGAGATTCAGATATTTAACAAGAATGAAAGGATGCACTTCAAATATCAAGAAGTCCAGCTGAGTGTGCTCATCATTTAGGTGAAGATGACTCTGACAATATATTCTCAGAATACGCCATCTTTAATTTTTTTTGGGTTTTTTTCCAGCTCTACTACCGGCACTTGACTGAGCAAACTTTTGTGAAAACTCTGTCTCTGCTCAGGAGAGAGGCTTGTGTTATTCAAAGGCACTATGTTAAATAAGGGATTAAAACTATCTGTACAGAAAGAGATTTATAGTTTGGGTTTCTTTGAATTAGAGTCACTTTCAATATGACCAGTAATGTGCAAGGTCAGCTTTATCAGAAACTTGTCAGCAGTCCACATCTCAAGTCTGAAACAAAGTTGGAGTTAACTATCCCATTTCTTCCAAAGCTAAAAACCTCTGTTTTTTTCTTTTTGTCCTTAGACAAACAAAGTGTCAATATAAACAAGATAATGTTTATATTTCTGAATCTCACAGAAATAAGAAGATTCATATTCATGTCATCATGTGCTTTTCTCTGTAAGGTAATGGATCCAGGACTTAAATCCAACATTCAACCATTTTGATCCCTGACCTCTTGAGATACTTGTTCTCATTAGGTCCATTGAGATCACTGGGCCAATCTGACCTCCTATATGTCACAATCCATATATTTCATTGAGGTTGGTGCTGACCAAGAATGCCAGTCATCTAAGACAACCATTAAAATAGGTGCAGAGAACAGGAGAGCTCAGGTGTCCTCACTGCTGCTTGAAATGGTGGCACCAGGCAGCTGCAGGGGGAGACAGGCCTGGGAGTGACCGAAGCAGCAAGGGGCTCCCTCCTGAGGGGAGAGAGCATGAAAGGAGACAAAAGGAGAGCAGAAAAAAATAAAAGACTTTCTTCATCCAAAAATGCCTCTACTTTTATCTCATTCTCAGAACACCCTTATTTCCTTTATTTCATCTCAAAATCTGCTTTGCTGCTCCCAGCCTTCCTTTTCTTTTTCCTATTCTGCTGAACCTCTTTTTGCTACCACTAAAAAAATAAATTTGAAAACCTCCAACTTTCTCAGCATAGGAACATGCAAATTGATCTACCCCACTAAGAAGATTTTGGCTGTCTCTGTCAGCCAGGAGTTTCCCAGCATATAAAGATCTGATTAATGTGAGATTTGAAAGTAACATTCAAAACTACATTTTCAAAACTGATCTAAAAATACTAACAGAAGTTATTATTATGTTTCCACAGCAGAAAAATTCCCTGATTTCCCATAATTATAGCTAAGACTCACAAAGAGAGGGTATAATCAGAATAATAAAACTGTTTGTTGAAGCATTCTCTTGGTAGGACTAAAATTGCAGTTTCAAGCAAGATGCTTGTTCTTTCTGAAAACTGAAAGCATCAAATATTTTAACAACAATATGGAATAAAAATAAATTTAACACAGTAATATTAAACCAGTTTTATATTGGCAATTAGCATTTTCTAGAATGAATTGCTGCTGAGCCTATTCCCTGTTAATGTCAGCAAAGGCTGATGCAAGCTCTTCAACAGAAAGAAATCCATCAATAGAAGGAGGCTCCTCTCTCACTTGTGTAGAAAGGAATTTGTGCTTTATTTTATTAAATGGAAAAAAAGCATATTTTGCAAATATGTTTGTAACCCTACTCATGCCCTCTCATCTATAATGAATCCCCTGGATTTATTTTTCAAAAGAACAAATTACAAATGGCAAGAATAGATTTGAAATTAGACATAGATTCTACTGGATTATATCTAACCAGGCTGGTTCTCACCTTAATCCTAATTACTTCAAATTATCAAGGATTACTTGAAAATCCTCAAAATGAGAGAAAAATCCCTTGGAGCCCCACTCCAGCTTCAGAAATGCTGTTCTTCCAGCGTGGAAGGAAAACTGTCTACTAGATGTTCCTCCAAGAGCCTTGGCTATAGAGATTACAATGATAAATCTCATCCTATCTGGTGAGTTGCACAGCTTGGGAAACTTCCTCGTTCAGTAGGAGTTACATCAGCTCCCACACACTGCCAACCTCTTCCTTCCCTCCCACACAGGCACTCACTGGATTAGTCTGATGCTTTCATAGATCATGGAAATATTCCTACTTCCATATCCCACAAATATGCAGAGGCTTTTTGTGCTGGCGAAACTGTGATGCCCAAGAAATGTCAGGGCTGACAGGAAACAAGCATCATAGCAAGAAGCTTAAAATGTTCTTTTGTTTAAAAAAAAAACCCTGCACTTTGAAATCCACAGAATAAGTGAGTTACAGACATCCAGAAAATTCTGTCCAGATGAGTCAGCTCAATACTCCAGAGTTAACTAAGGCTGTAGGGTTGATGCTTGTGAAGCAGATTGGTTTGATCTGCATTTAGACATCACTCATAGTTCTCTTACAGGTTATCTGCCTCCTCCAGAAACTCTCGGAGATCTAAGGACTTTGAAAGCTCAAATGGAAACAGAGTCACATTAGGTGCACTCAGCTAAAAAGGAATGATCAGCTATCATCCCAACCAAATCCACCAGGGCCACAGATCCTCCCAAACTCTACACTTATGCCTGGTGCAGCCATCTCCAAGTCTCTGAAATACAGCAGGCAACACGGGCTCTCATTTCTACCCTGGCAGTCACTACATTTCCAAACAGCTAATATTGTTTTGTGGGGTTTCCTTGCTGGAAGGCTATTTCTAAGCCAAAGCCCTCCCTAAGCCTTCCTCAGCAGACCCTGAACTCAGCACAATCTTTACTGGCCACAGAAGCTCTCTTACTCCATTACCATAAACATTCCATGATGAAAGACCAAGGCCCTTTCTAGACTTCATTCTGCAGTTGACTGATGCTAAGGTTACCTTTAATTTTTGGACTGGAATTAACATTTGAGAAAGCAATGAAAGGCACTTGCATTTAGAGATCGCAGTATTCGTTTTTCTCTTCATAGGCATTACAATAACAATTAATAATGGACTTTGCTGTCCCAGCCCTACTTTCTCAAGTGCTGTCCCTGAGCACAGTTTTATACAAACATAGCAGATATTTTGATTTCTCCAAGAAACAAGCATAAGGTATTTGTTCCCAGGTGCTTAGGATCCCACTCTACCTGACAAAATCCAGCAGAAAAATATCCTCTCTGGATCATTTCTTCAACCACCTCTAACCAAAATGCTATTTTACCCATCTCCATAACCAGAGATTAAGCACTTAAGTTGCTACCAGACCTAGAGAAAATATTTTCTGAAGCTGACTGTCAGCTCTGTTTCTATAGCTCCTGTGAGTAAACCTTTCTCTCCATCTCCAGCCTCAAACACTGACCCCAAACAACAGACCACCCCTGGCTCTAACACAGGTGTCCCAGCTGGCCACTGAATTCAGGGTAAGCCATTTTTCCCACTGTGGTACAAGCTCAAAGCCTTCTGCCACGTGAGCGAGACAGGCTGGAGGGACCAAGCTGCACCTGCAGGAACCAGGCAGAGCCACCGAGGGTCACGTAAGGAACAGCAGCAGCTCCAGCTTTTGAGGGATGAGAAACAGGACAGGAAAAGGGTTACCTCATAGCCTTGTGCTATGGTGTCAGTGACAACTTCAGTCAGATGATGTAAGAATGGTGTCTTGCTCATGGAAAAAAGAAGAAATGCTATTCAGAAGTTGTATGACAATAATTTCACTTCCTCATTAAGGTTCACTTTGCTGATTACATTTTCCCCATTATGTTTCCTGAGCCAAGCTTTTGTGCTGCACTTGAAAGAAAATGATTGAATGAAGGAACATACATGTTAGGAGACTTCCTGTCAAGTCATTAATGGGCAAAACCCAAAACACTCATAATTTCTGAGCATATATTTTCAACATAATTTTTTGCTATTTTTTTGTTCCTTTACCTGTCATAAATGGGTCAGCACAACAATTTTTTAAATTTCTCCTTATGGTTTTCTGGAGTTAAACATGTAAAACATGCTCTTCATATTTTCTGCTCTCACCAAGTCTAGCAACTAGCAAGTAAATCCTCAGTAAGTTAACTATTTAATTAAAATAAATTTGAATATTACAATTATAAAGTACAATATTAATACATACCATTAATAAAATACAATAATTTTATATTAATATAATCACCACAATTAATTTTCTACTATGTAAATTCATTAAATATTATAAATTATACAGTAATAGTCTAAATAAAGTTAATTTTAAAAACGCAATTAACTATGAAATCCATGCTATGTCTCATCTAGAAATGTTGCAAAGATGCCCTTCCTTCTTAAGTTTTGTAATACTAATGCTTTGAGTTATCTATAGTTCTAGACCTAAAAATAAAGCCCCTAAATAATGTTTTTGCAACAACTGAAATCAATAATCAATTTCAAGCAAGAGTAGTGTCAAGCAAAGAAGATCATCAGCAAGGATCCTTTTTGGAGGTCAAAAAGAGCTATTAAGAGTCCCAAAGCTATTAAAAACTGAAGTGAAACAGTGGGTTCTAGGTTTTTATATTATTTTGATATTAAACTGTTACTTTGAAGCAATGTTTATTTTTATGCTTGAGGGACAAGCCCTTTATTTATTATCAGCCTTACATTACATATTTTGGTTTGGAATGTGCCATAAGAATTAAAAAGACACAAACATTATTTCAAGTTATTCTCTTAGGCAATCCAATATTGCTGAATAAAACCAGGCTATAGGTGTGTTATTTTCCAGCAACTTTGGCTGGTTTAGCAAAACATTATACACTTCCTACAAATGCTGTTATTTATTTTTATAATGGTTAAATTGCTGTCTAGTCTGCTTGGCTTCCTTCCTTTCTTCCTTGCTAAAATTAGTTGTTCATGCAACAATCCATCACCTCCATCCTTCCTGAACCCTATAGTGAAAGCAGGTTTGGATTTTAATTCTTCTCTAAACCAATATTTGATGCTTATCCTTTTTGAGTGTCAGTTGTTTTCCAAGATCATAAATATACAATCCTTTCCAATTCTCCATTTATACCTTAGACCCAGTAAATCAAAATATTCACAAACTCAGATCCCATGTTTCATCTGACAGTTTACAGATCCACCCATGAACACCAGATACCTTCTTCCTAACAAAACTTTCTTTCATATGTCAAGGATCCTCTTGGAAATGTTAAGATTATTCCTCAAACCCAGCAAAATCTAAAAAGAACTCACAATTTCCTTCTGAAGGTCTTTCATCATTTTGCAGGCACAATGAATAAGGTGCAGTGACATCACTAAAACATTCATTTCACTATTTCTGACACTGGCTTGTCCTCAGATTGTGGTTATGCCTTAGTCTTGTCAATTCTTTTTGTACACCATCACCAAGAGATGTTATTCTCTTACGTATCTAAGACTTGCTCTTCAGGTAGCCATCTCATCACTATAATGTCTTTCTCCTAAAAAAACCCTTTGACTTTTTCATACAAAATCTACATGCTATTTCAAAATTAGTTTCTTTCCTGTATTAGAACATCTTAGTCCTCTTTGCATCTTTCCTTTGCTGCAGCACATCAAGTAGAGACTGTTCTCCTTCAAGGTTTTTCGTAACAAAATCCATTTATGTTCACCATTTCTCATACAAAATCAAGGTCAGATTACAGATTCCACCATCAGCCATGCTTGTTGCCTAGTCATTACATTTTATATTTTAAACTTCTGCCCTTGTGTTTATATCCATTCTGCACTTGAAATGTGGAGGATCTTTCCACTAATACCTGCGACATGAAAATAATTACTCTACTTCAAGTCCTGCTTAAAAACTTTCCCCCAGTGTGATACTTATTGAATATTGAAAACAATTTGAATGACCCCCATCCCTCATTCTGGTCACTGCTGTTCTTTTGTCTCTGCACATGGGTCCTCCAGACACTTGTGCTGTTTCACTCTTAAATTGCAGCCTTTGTGAAGCAGAAACCTTTTACTCTGTGCTATGGACAGAACAGAACCCTTTTCTGTAACACATTTTTCTGGCATTGCAATAATACTGGCAGTATTATTAATAATAACAAATAAAATGTAAACTGGAAGATTTGTGAGCTGGAGAAGAACAAAGTCAGCTGAAGAAATCATTCACAAGATATTGCTCTATCCATTGAGCTTGAACTAACTAATAGTTAATCTCTGCATTGGGACAAACTGGGTGTCTTTTTCTGTTTAGATTTCTCAGAATTCCATTGTCAAGAAGTTGGATATGATGCAAAAGGAAGACTCAGAATGCGACCACATTTCTCTAGGAGCTATTCTGAGAGAGTATGGTAAAAGCTGTTTCACAATTCAAGTAAGTGATTATTGATAACAAAGCTGAAGGAAAAATAAATCTGTAGGGAAGAGAAGTAACTTTGGTACTGGAATTGATGATATTCACAAAAACAAGGAGAATTCAGGAGTATTAATTCTGTTTCCAAGTGCACTATCCTCTCTTTCATACACATCTGAAATCTGATATAAGAGTGAGGAGCATTTTCTCTTAAATGAAAACAGCCTTTAGGGAGCAGGGTTTGTTTGGTTTACATTTTTTAGCTGTGACTTTACTTGTGAGACACTGTGGTTTCGACAACTGCATTATTATTAATGTGTCCTGGAAATTTTTATATTTTTAGCCTGAAAGGGTTATTTCTGCATTATTTTTATTTTTTCCAAAACAGTAAGAAAGTCTAAGATAAGGATGATAATTAAAATCTTACATAACAAAACAGAAGAAAATTTTCTGGAACAATAATTTCAAGATAGGAAATGAGCATGTATGACAGACACACTTGTAAAAATTATAGTATGTCTTCAATACTAACATGGTACTAAAGGAAAACAATATCATAAAGTGGAAAAGGCATAGCTGAAATAAAACTAGAAATGTTGACTATCATGAATTACAGTTCTATAGTAGCTAAACATTGCAGCAACCAACAAATGAATGTTGCTTTTTATTTCATGGAGATTTTGGAAATGAATGTTTAATTCGAAAAAAAGAAAAAAAAAAGGATTAATAAACTGAACTATTTATATTCTTGAAAGAAAAATGTGCATTTCTTTTTTTTAATACATGTGTTTCCAAAAGCCAGAATCGTCTGATATGCATCAGGTCAAAATAGGAAAAACAATGGAAAGGGGAAAAAGCAGCTTTAGTTACATTTTTTCATGCTATACGTAATAAAGACTGAAAAACAAGGGAAGTCTCAGGAATTGGTAAGACCCCTTGGAGACTGGGAGCTGATACAATTTCACCAGTCACATTTGCTTTGGTGCACAACACTTGACCTGTGGTGTCCTCTTACAAGATAAAAGACTTTAAACCCCAGGATATAGACTAGGGTTGCAGCAATGAGGTCCATAAGCAACATTTCCAGCAGGAATTCTTCAAGAATTCTACCCCTCAAGCTTCACTTCCATTTCCCAAGGTGCTCTTCTCAATTACACAGTGGTATTAATTGGTGGATGAGAGGCTGGACATGAGCTGGCACGGTGCACTCACAGCCCAGAGGTTCAGCCATGGCCTGGGCTGCATCAAAAGCAGCAGGAGCAGCAGGCTGAGGGCTCTCCCCTGCCTCTCTGCTCTGCTGTCACGAGCCCCCACTCGGAGCACTGCGTCCAGCCCTGGGCTCCCAACAAATCCAGAGGGTCACAAAGGTGCTCAGAGGGCTGGAGCACCTCTGCTATGAAGAAAGGCTGAGAAAGTTCAGGCTGTTCACCCTGGAGAAGAGAGCGTTCTGTGGAGGACCTTAGAGCACCTTCCAGCATCTAAAAGGGCTTCAAGAGAGCTGGAGAGGGACTTTTCACAGGGGCATGTAGTGACAGGATAAGGGGAATGGTTTTAAACTAAAAGAGGGTAGTTTTATGCTAGATATAATGGCAACCTTTTTTACAGAGATGGTGATGAAACAATGGCACAGGTTGCCCAGAGGCCTAAGAGCAGAAAGGCATTGAGATATACCAATTACTGGTCACTATTTCAAGATATACCCCTGTCTCTCTTAGGTGGACACCTTATTTTTAGACAAGTACATAGCAATCTTAGACAATGCTGGGCAAAAAGAAAATTTAACAGCCTATGTATCAGAATTAAAGTATATGTAAATCAGGATTAAAGTATATGTAAATCAGGATTAAAGCTCAGGCCCTTTGCAGGTATGTTCAAGCCCATGTTCTGAAGAACTGCACTGATCTTGAGATCTCAGGTTCCCTGAACTACCAGGAGCTCTCCAAGAGCTGTCTACATTAATTGTGTACACAGGAGCTAAGGCCTTTTTGGCGCCTTGCCTGAGATTGAAGCATTAAATCCCCACACACTGAAAGTGGTCACAGATCTCACACCCAACACTGTCCTCACAGCAAAAGCAATTCCTCCCAGGAATTGCCTATTAACACTAGAGTAACCTATTAAACATAAACCCAGAACCTATTAACACTAAAAGATAACACTAAAATAAAGAGAAAATTAAGCTTTATTACAAGACTTTTGTGTCCAAGGCAGCTCATTTCCCACACTGTGCTTCCCGAGGCACTCTGATGCTAAAGGGCAAACAGAAACCATGTAGAACCGTGCTTAACAGAGAGAAGCACCAGGTTGTGAAATTCTGCTCCTAAAAAAGCCATTTCTCACTGTTTTGTACTGCATACTGTATCTTCAAGTGCAGGCCAGAAGAATTTTTTGACACAAATGAACTACTGGGAATTTTGTTCTCAAAAAAGATCTCCTACAGCTCGTGCACTGAAAACCCTAGCAGGAAATATAACATAAAAGCAGCACAGTCAGTAAATACTCTAGTCAGGGTAAAACCAAGAAAGAAGAAACTATTTAGACGTAGTTTTATGAGCTATACCTGCCAAAGTTCCCACATCAGGTTTCACGGGTTTATGCTCATATTTTCCTATAGAAGAGATTTTCTCCTTTCACAGTAAAGAGGCTGCACTGTTATCAGAGGAAACCAACCAGACAGAGTACTCTCTCTATAGTCAAGCTCACTCTGAAGTCAAACTGAAAAAATTACTCTGATAGTTTGGCTCAGTAATTTCTCCCATTGAGATTATAGTAAAAACAGGTAATGCAAAGTTCCATTGTTCCTTGTGGTTGCTGAGCTGATAAAGGTTAGAGTCTGTTGGTATATTTACCAATCTCTGTAACAAATGGCTTTACTTACAATCTGGTTTGCATGAAATGTTCAGGTATCAGTGTTAAACATATCTGAAGATATACTTTGGGGTTTTTATACTTTAATGTTAACCTTTAGCACTGTGAGGTGCTTCTTGTGTTTCTGTGCATCATTCTGCATGAGAAATGAACTCAAATATCTGATTGGATCAAAATTTGACCACCATTATGTGCTTTGCACTTAATGGGACTTCATCATCATTAAACAAAAAATATACACTCTGGGTCTAATTCTGATCAGCACAAAATTTTCAGCTGTGCAATTAGGTTTAGACTCAGAAGGTTAAAAAGGAAACCAGATCCCCCGGCCACTGGGAGGGGATCTGTCCCTCCCTCCCTCCTTACCAGCCACTTGGAAATGGCAGGCAAGAAACTCACCCATGGGGCTGCTGAGTGTGCTCACGTCATTGCTCTGATGAGCTCTGGTCTCCAGCACAGGAAAGGAGCAAATGTGCTCCTTTCTGCCTTATCTGACTGCCTCGTGTCACCGTCCTTCCTTGAATTGTCACTGGGCTCACCCCCACGTCAGCCAGACAGGGAGCCATCTCCTCTGGCAGGAACAGGAGGGGCTAGCTGCCTGCCTGGCATCTGTGCACCAGATGAGGGGAAATAAAAGTTTCAGCTCACCTGTGGCTGAGCAGATGTTTTTGGCTTCACACCACTACAACTCACACGTGCTGCTACCTCACCAATGGATATGTCTGTGACAACACCACATACTTCAATTGCCAGACTTTCTCGTGGGCTTACAAGGCATTTTCTCATGTGGGAAAATTTACAAACTCTAGTGTAAACATCCCAGCTGTACAGGCCTCTGGTTACATTTCCATCTGTCAAAACTCTAGAAGTCTCTAATGCATCTGGCAAACAAACAATCACACTTACAAATCCAATATGAAAGTGAAAAAACTTCCAGGGCTACAAGACCTACTTCTATGCTTTGACCAAAACAAATCTTCTTAAAAATACAACACTTAGGTTCTCGTACTGAAAAACAATTTAAATGTTTTATAAAATCACAGTAATTGCCTCTAAATAAAAATCAAGGACTGGTGTTTTCCCTTGTGTTGTATGTGGTAGAGATGATGCTGGGTATTCCAATACAGGAGATGCAGAGAGTCTGCTTAACTCAAGAGATTTCCCTCCAAGTTTCCTGCAGAACAGACAGTTTCCTGTAAGAGTATGTTTGTCTGTGGGAAGCTATCATCCTCTCAGCAGTGTGTCTGACAGAGACAAACCCTTGCTAAAGGGAAACTGAGCAAGACAACTAAGAAGACAGTGAGACAGTCATTGCATCATTCAGCACTGATTCATCTTAGCCTTGACTGGTATCTGATAAACTATAAATAACCTATGGTACAATTTAACACTCTAATCACTTTCACTCATTATATTTGTTCAGCTCAAACACAGAGAAACAAAATGTGATAAAACTAAACATTAAAACCCACGTGCTTTAGACTTGCAACTGGAAACTCAGCACTCAAACAAACACTACACATACTTTTTCAGAATTTTGGGGGTTCACAGAAGTACATTTAACCTTGGTTTTGTTCATTACTGGAAAGCATATGCTCCAGTGTAGTCCAGAATTCACTCTCTTCATGTTGTGATTTCCACTGTTTTCTCTAAACTCTCTTCTCATACTCTGTGATCTGTTTAGCTCTTCCCTCTGCTTTTGACTTTATCCTCAGTGGGAAAACATGAAACACTTCTTACAAAATTAGCCTGCTCAATCCACCTACATATCAAGTTCTTGACATTTTCTATATTCCTACAAATCAGTATTTTAACCATGGTCTATTTTCAACATATCCGACTGTTGGTATCCATTCCTTTCATCCCTCGTTCCTTTTCCTCTAAGTACAAGGCACACCCTGATAACCAGTTTCTATCCTCTACCTCTAAGTGTTGTTATCTGTTCTCATAATTTTACAACAA
Organism: Ploceus nigricollis; assembly: GCA_013399945.1. Taxonomy (NCBI): domain Eukaryota; kingdom Metazoa; phylum Chordata; class Aves; order Passeriformes; family Ploceidae; genus Ploceus; species Ploceus nigricollis. Next base: position 385,439 of record VXBC01011533.1, read on the forward strand.
CTTAGATAACAGAGGTTTTTTGGCAATCTGAAATCTAATGTACATAAAACTGAAAAGGGAGTAACATACAATGGAAGAGGGAAATTATTTAAGAGGCAAGCTCCCAATAAATTTCCCTAGGAATGTGCCATGCTAGTGTGCCAATGAACTGTAGTGCAGACCCTGGGCATGGCTATGTAACAAAGAGTTATAAAAACTCCTGTAAAATAAGAGCTCCAATCCAGCCACTTACTTTTATCCAGACATGCTTAACTTTTAATCTGAATCAAATCTGTATTCTTCCCCTGTGCTTTCCAGAGCTAACAACCATTTCCCCCACTAACCCCATGCAAACACTCCAGATCACCAGTTATATCATTCAATGTTACAGAAATTTTTTGCTTTGACACTACAAACTGGCAGCTTCAGTAAAGCTAACTAGAAGTACAACATTAATTATTGGATATCTGCTTTTGACAGCAAAAAGAAGCTTCAATAAGTAGCTCACCAAATGGCTGATTTAGGTTCATAAATAGTGAAGGAGCTATCATGAAAAGAATAGTGAAGTTCAGATGTCTGTTGCAAAGTGTTCCCAAGCAAGCAAAAAGAATATTACCATATTGGCATCTTCAATACAGCTTTTAATTCCTTTTATCCTCCTGTCTCCTCACTTGAAGCTAAGCCTCTTGCCTACTCAAAACCAAGGGAAGAGACTTGGAGACTGGGTTCTCTTTGAGTCTTCAGGTTCAGCCCACAATTAAATCACAGCCATTGTTTCTATGACATTTCCTGCCCCAAAGAGCCAGCCAAAAATCCTATCCACATTCTCATCATAACAAGTATTGCAACACCCTTTCAAGAGGAGCTATCAAGCACAGTCTTGTCTTGCTCCAGTTCACCTAGAAAGCAGCTGAAAAGATCAACTCTCATCTTTTCTCCATCACATCCTTTCCTTTTTGGCCCCCACACAAAACGGAAGTTTTTAATCCTACCTTTCAAGGCCTTCTTGATTTCTGCCTGTCCATCTACACAGAAGGATTAGCTCCCAGCACCATTCAGTCTCTTCATCACCACTGTCCTTCTCAGGAAGGCATCTCTTGCAAAAACTCAGGCTTGAAAGGAGTACCCATTAAACAGGAGCAAAAAGCATTTTGTTGTCCTTTTCCAAGGACACACAACCCTTTTTCCATGGTACACAGTTAAGAAACTGCTTCCCTACCTTCTTCCAACTGCTTGGACCTTCCTGTTGCCCCGTGTTTTACAGCCAGTGCATAGACTGTATAGGTGGGGGTGTGAGAAGAATGAGGTTTGTAGGTACCATATGTTTACACAGTACCAGCCACAACAGAGATCTCCATCCATCAGCACAGTTCCTGGACACTCTGACAATAAACAAACACTAACAGGCTGTTTGATCCAGGCTGTGAATGCTGAATCTCTCCCCAGCACAGCACAAATTTCACAGCTGCTCTACTTCCAGCTTGGTGCCCCCAAAGAGGATGCTCCTGGTGTTCCCAACACTCAGCTCCACTCTCACCCATCTCACAGGAGCAGCCAAAGCTGTGACAAAGCTCCCTGGGCGGCTGGGGACTTGGAGCAGAACCCTGCACTGATACACTCCAGCTGCTAAGAGGGCCCCTTCCTGGCTGAGTGGGTGTCTGGATCCCCAGTGCTTGTGATAAAGAAGGGCAATCATGACAACAGCCCCAGAAAGTGATTCACAGCTTCCCAGGAAGCACTTTCCTATTGAGATGACTGTGCTCACTGTCCTACCCACACTCTGCTTACAGACTGAGGCAAGTTCCAAGGGTCAGAGACCTCACAGCCAATGCTGAGGGAAGGGAACCAGCAGAGCCCACTTCAAGCACATCACCAGACAGAAGGAAGCGTGGTGCCACTGCGATGGGAGCACGCTGCGATGGGAACGGGGAGAAGGGGGCAGGGCTCCTGTTGGGGAGCACCCCCTGACAGTTTTGTGACTCCGTGAAGAACTAAGTCAAGGTTAAAAAAAAGTTCATCTCCCTGCTAGCAGAAAGTAACAAAAAAGGCTCTGCACTTGGGAGAGGGCCCTGCTGGGGTTCATCGCTCCTCTTCCAATTGTGAAGGCTGAGCACAGGTAAGGGTGAAAAATACTGGGGGGCAGCAGAGAACTGGAGAAAATTCAGAAGCCACCTCCCTCCCCTAGGGAGCAGAAGTGCCTGGCACAAGCATCATTACTCTGGCTGCCTCAGGCCCCTATGGAAACAGAGGAAACCATGTAATTCTGGAGGCTGGCAGCAAATTGTAGAGATCATCTAGTCCAGCCTTCTGCTCACAGTAGGGCTAGTTTCAAATAGCACTTATAGACCTCAGGGAACTCTTGTCTTTGTGCCAGCCTCAGAGAGCTGGTGAGTTTCAGGGACTGAGCTGAAGTCAAATGTTTGTAGTAACTGAAACAGAAGGTGTCATTAACCAGGCTGAACACACCATATGAATGTTCACAGTGCCATAATCAAAGGGACCTCCACCATACACACACATTTGTTCCTCCACCCTTTTGCTTTCTCTGCATCTTTGGCAAGATGCAGTTCACTCTCTGCTGGAAAGCCAAGCAGCCTCTTCATCTGTGTGCAAGAAAAAAAATACAAAGTGCCAAGAGTCATTTGTACAATGAAGACATTGTGTCACAGACTTCTTCATTATCTGTACTGCTCATGAAGGAACGAGATCAAAACCCCCAGTATGGGAAGCATTTGAGTTGACATTCAAGTACAAATAGCTTTGGTCTATTAGGTTTTCTGCCACCAGAAGTGATTGCATCAGTCAGAATTTGAATACACTCTGACCTAGATTTTCAGAAGTCCATGAAGAAGGCAGTTATCTCAATCCACTTTCACAGACGGATACTGAGATGCTGTTCTAATTGTTAAAAAATAAAGTATGTATTAAAAGTCAACACGTAAAGACAGTGGGTTGAGAGCTGGACTTTGGGTGAGGATGGAAAGAATCTGAGTACGGAGTGGGAGCAGTAGATATTTTTGTTTTTCAACAGAAACATCTGGGTATTTATATTTCATATCACTGTTTGAATATCAGCAGAAATGTTGTAAGCCAGTTGACCCAAGGAAGTCAGTTAATTTCCTGGTCCTGCTGCTAGGTTTGTTATTAGCCAGTGTCTACGAATGTTTGGGAAATGAGTAATCTCATACTTATTATCAGTAATATGTTGGTTTTTCCTTGTCGTTATTTCTAATTTAATCTTAAAATAGAGTACAATGGAAACCTTACAGGAGTCTTCTACTGCTTCTTTTGGGAAGATACTGGCACACCTGGGCCCTGTGTAAGGTTCAATCGGAGATCTACTGTTGTCCTACAATGATTTATGGAACAATACATTAGTGTGGAGACATAAAAAGCCATATTTCTTATATTATAAAGATAAAAAGGTATCAAAATTTTCTCCAGGAAGCAATAATTCAGAGTTTTATGGTGGCAAGGAACTTAAAGTTTTTAGCGGAGAGGACAAATAAGACGATGGTGCTGATCTATTTTATTTAACAACTTCAGTATCCTCCTTTAAGGTTTTAATATACAACAGGAATGTTTCTAACTAAGCTGAGTTGTTAGGGAATGCATCTCTAACTCCTAAGTGAGAAAATGCTTCTATAAGCACTCAAAAATTACTCATTGTTGCAATATACTTTCATTTTCCTCCTTGTGGGCATCCATGTCATAAAGACAAGTTTGTCTTAGGCAATTTAGCAGGAAGTGATTCTAATCAACTGTTACAAGCCTCCTCCCCAGCCTCTCTGGGCATCCAGCAGCTCACCTTAAACCATCTTCCTCCCTCATAAATCACATCCGACAGCCCTGCTATTCCAGCCTCTTTTCCTCTGCACTGTGCTCAGTTCTACTCCCTGTTCATGATTTCCTTCAGCTCCACATTCCCCATGGTTCAATTGGTTTCCCAACCAAAAAAACTGACCAGGATTTTGTCTCTTTCCTCTTTAAGGAAAACAGTAATATCTAAAGCTACTCAATCTGCCTTCACAGAAGCTTGCTTTTCTTCTTTTTTTTTTTTTTCCCTTTCTTTTATTTTTGAGTGAGGGTATTTTTGTTTGCTCAGAAAATAAAAGACAATGATGCCAGAACACACTGTCTTCCTTCAGTCTCACATTCAAAACATCTCTTAAACTTGCAGAGCACCATTAGGAATCTCAGCTCTGTTTCTGACTGTGCTTTTTGCAGAAAGCAGTGTCCCAGACTGCTGAACTCTGCATGACTTTTAAGTCCTTTGAAATACAGGCCACCCTCCACTTCAGCCCATTTCCAACAGGCTCAAGTCCTACATCTCTTCAATCGAGCCCTGCCCAGCATGTTACTGAGGGATTCTTTGCTCAGTCTCATTCTTGTTTGTGGGATTACACTGGCCTTCAGCTAAGAACAGAGTCCAACAAAAGACCTTTGTAGACCAAATTCATACAAGCTTTAGTGACCTCTTCAGTAAAGAACTAATAATTAGCCCAATTCTGAATTACACGTGATATTTTCTATAGGATCTAGCACCTACGGTTATGACTCCTGTCAAGTTAGAAGACATGCAATCAGAACAGGATTTAAGCCATTTGAGCAAGAAGGAATTAAATTGCTTTGTATGTGGCAAAATAATTCTGGGATATGAAATAACCCATAGCAATTAGGGTGAAAAAACCACAGAATGCCTGTAAAATAAATACCCAGGGATGATTCAGCTGCAAGCTGCAGAGCTACCAACTGCTTTTAGGAGTTGCGAGATGCAGGGTCTTGCTCACACTGCTGGAAACAGAAGCTGCATTTACAGGCTTTGCTTCCAGATAATCCACAAAGCCAAAATGTGGCTCAAGTAGAATGAGCTCCCAGTAGCAGAAATGTCATTATTGTCAGCACCTGCTTTATGTAAATTCAGTGTACAGATTTTGCACAGCACCTTCAAAGTCCACTGCATTCTTCATTCCCTCCTGATATCAAATCATCCATTCAAATAAATTAAAGGATTAAAATATCCAATAAACTATAACAGACACTGTCAGTAGTGCAGCTAGGAAGAGCTTATGAGGTTTAGATGAAGTATGCATAATAATATACAAAAAATAGATGTTTTGTGCGCATTCCAAGTTGTTATTCAGTACCAAAAGGTAAGTCAGAGTAAAGAAATACAAAGAAAGAAAGGAACACACTTTTTTTTAGTTGAAATACAAGAACATATCCTCCAGAGATTACGTCATGCATTAAATGATGACATAGAAGCTACGCAATTTTCTTCAGAATAAAACTAAATTTTTGTTGAAAATATGCATATTTGGACTACTAAAAACTATTTGGAAATTTCTATTATTCCTGCTTGAGTGAAAGATCAAGTTTTTAAAGCAACAATTATGTGTGATTTGTTTCCATTTTTCAAAATCAAATGCTTTTGATTTTGTTTTCAAATTAAACTTAGAATTTTGAATTAATATATGAATTTAAAATGTCAAGAAATAGATCATGTAACATTCCTTCTTAAAAATGGAACTTAAAATATCCAGCTTGGCTTGATTCCATGACTGTTTTTCCAAGGGAGGCCCCTAACGTCACAGAAAGCTCTGATTTCAGCGTTACGCTGTGTGCAGCTGTTTCCAGCCAGCTCTGCACATCTGGGCACCTTTCCACGCGGTGCCGGCGGGAGTGGGGCCAAGGATGTGCCCCTGAGGAGGCAGCCGGGGACACCAGAGCCCCGCGCCTGGGGACACCAGAGCCCCGCGCCTGGGGACACCAGAGCCCAGCCCCGCGGCAGCCGCAGCCGCTGCGCGCTCAGCAGCTCGGGGTACAAACAGCACAAGCCAAGGGGGAGAATGAGCGTGAGGGCAGAGCAGTGGGAGTCTGTGGAACTCATCACTGGGAGCAATATGGACATGGTAAGGAAAACCTCACAGGATGGAATAAGATTAAAAGTATAGAGGTGGGGAAAAAGAAAAATCAAAACAAAACCCAAAAATACATTTTAACAGATACTCTTGAAACAAAGTGCCAGAGCATTGCATCCCAATGAAATCACAATAAGTCTGTTTTCACTTTCTGTTTTCACTTCAGAAGGAGCTTTAGATAAATGTAATTTAATCTAAATTCTTATATTAGACAAGTGTAGTTTATCTAATTCCTTGCAGATTATTTGCATGTCACTAAGCTGATACATCCCAGTATCGAGCAGTTTTAATTGCTTAGTCCTCAGCTCACCTGGCCAGGAAAGGAGCAAGGAGACTGGTTCTCTATTTCTGCAACCATTAGAGAAACAGGCCACAGTGGATGCTAGGCACATTTTGTGATAAATTTGCAGCTTTACTGTCTAGTCAGAAATAAGGTCCATCACTAGCTGAAACACTTATGAGTTTCTTTCTTCTCAATCTTTTGTCTGCACCACTTAGTTTGCACAAGTCACACATTCTTCATTACAATTCTGGACCATCACATCATTAGCATCGCTCAACCCTCTCCAAAGCTGAATCCTTTCTTTTCCACCTTGGCCAACCTGCATCCCATAAAGTAAAACAGATGAAGGCAATACCAGTTGAACATATTCTGCACAGATCTATGGCTAAGATTAAGCACCTGTGTTGCTCATTGCTTCCTGGGGTACCAGTAATTAACATTTTCAATCAAATCAAGTCTAGTCACCTAGCAGGCACAGTAAAGTTTGGAACTATCTCCAAGATAGCTGGCCTGTCTCCAAGAAAATATTTCAATTATCCCTATTTCCAGAAAAAAAAAGTTCCAAAATGTTATATCCAAAAATTTTAAAAAGTATAAATTCATGAGTGAGTGTTATAGCCCATCCCAAAATTTTAAAAAGTATAAATTCATGAGTGAGCCTTTTTTTGTTTTATAAAAGACAGACAGTGTCTAACAATATGATTTGCAAAACCATGAGAGATGAAAGGCTTTGAGAGACATGGTCTTTTTTCCTCGGTGTGTGATTAGCAGAGTTGTGAACTAGCATCACTTCTGACTCCTCTCAATTTTCATTTCCTCAAAAGGAGGCCTGAGAGTAAAGTTCACCAAGAACCAGAAAACTTTTGGAGGTAAAATTAGCATTGCAGAGTGGCATGGCATCAGGAAAAAAAGAAGGCTGGGGAGGAAAAACATCCAAGAGAAAGGGAGCTATAACTACAAAAATATCAGTTTTCAACAGAGAGCAATTCTCCTTGCTGCAAAGATAGTTAACCTCAGCCAGTTTCTACAGTAGTTATTTCCACAGATTTTGTTCTACTACCTTTTTAATGCTGCTTGAGGTCTAACCCAGGACTTCACGTGAAGAGGAAACTCCCACTTTGCCACAAGAAAAATTCTGCTCTCTCTGTCCTTAAAGATTGTTATTCCCCTTTTGCATTACAAAGTTGAGAAAACCCCAGAAAACATTTCAGATCCTTCTGTTTTTGAGTAAGCTTTTTTCCCCCACCCTTCCAGATTCAGTTGTTAATTTTGGCTCATGGGAAACATTGCTGAAGTCTTCATCAGCACTTCCTTTTTCTTAAAAGGGAGGTTTAAACTTCATCTTGATATGCTGTAAGCCAAAACCAAGTTCTACCTGGCGGAAAGGATTAGGGCCTAATCAAAATGAGGCGGGGAAACCCCAAAGTCTTCTACTCCAGATGCAAAACCACTTATATCAGCCAGGATGACATGACTCAGATCAATGCAATACCTGCAGACGGCACGGAATGCTTTCAGAGTATTGCTCAAGCAAAGTCAGTGCAGCTTGTTCCAACCGATCTCCAAAAGAGATTTCTGGAATCAGTAACACAATGCTTTAGCCAGCTGTCACTTGGTCATGATGATACCAAAATGCTGAAGAGAAACTATATTTAAAAAAAAAAAAAAGAAGAAGAAGAAACAAAAACAGCTGGAGTTTTCGTTTCCAGATATGCTACGCAGAATTTGTTCCTCCCCTGAAAAAGCACTAAGAGATGTAGAAGCAGGAGAAGGGGAAAGGGAGTATGGAGAAAGCACTGGAACCACCCTGTGCAAGGAGGCTTTCTGCACGTGGGGATGCAGAACTGGGAGTGCTGAGCTGGATGTGGTGTTGAGGGCTGGTAATTTTCAAAGACAAATAAAAGTAATTTGAAATTTCCAAGGAAATTCTTCACATTGATTTCATATCCATTTAATGTGGAGTACCTTCCTTCTTGCAAAAGATTACTTAATTAGATAATTAATGTCTCTACTCCCAAAAGTTATATAGGCTTACATTATCATCATGCAATCATGTGTCTTAAACTCATCTAAACCAGTAAAATTAAAAAATCATTTATTGCACTAGGAGAAAAATATAAAATAATGATATCAGAAACAGTTTTTTGGTAAGAGATTATTAAAAACACAGAAAGTTACACATCCATGCAATTAAATCACATGATTTCTGTGCCTTCACTTCAAACTGCTGACATTCTGTGGGGGAGCTTCATTGTCTACAATTATCAGTAGTAAAGTAATGTGGGCTCTCAAATCAGCCACCTCCTAGGATTCCTTCCATGCTTCCTACCACTCAATTTTCCCTGTGATCAGTCTGCCACCGCTGCCTCTCCTACAGCACTGACCAAGAGCTGCTCTCTCTTTTCACAGGTGGGAGTCACAGCCCTGGAGTTCACCTTCAGTGAAGAAGGGTGACACTGATGAGCTCATCATGGGGTTTCTTCTGCAGAGCTGCTCAGTGGGGTCATGAGGTGGCTCTTGATTTTCTCACTCTTTTCAGTGAAAAATAAGGGTCATGGCTCAAATCAAAGAAACTGCTTGTGAGCTGTAAACCCTTGTTTCCTGTGCATTATTGACTTGGTGAGTGAAACACTAAAACCACAAAAACCACAGAACCTCTGTCAGGTCCTCCTAGATGCAGCAGTATCTCCAGCTACCTCCAGGCTTACTATACTGTCCCACAAAATCCTCATTCCTTTCCCATGTCCCCAGAGCTCACCCCACACACAGACCCCCAGAACATCTCTCTTGTATCTTGCTTGGCCTTAGGCTGAGGAACAGGCAGTCCAGGCTGCAGTTAATGTTTGTGCAGGGCTGGCTTTCACCCTGAGTGAACCAGAGTCACTTCCTCCCCTAAATGGGTAGTTAAAATGGTGCAAATACCTCTTGCCTCTGTACAGCTAGTGATTTCCACAAAACTTGAGAGCACTTAATATCTTGGGACCTCTCTCCTGCTCTGTCCAATTGTGCTGAGTTGTGTAACAAGCACACAGATTACTGGAAGACTCTGACGTAAGCTGCAGTTGCATAACTTGTTTCCTTCTGAAACTGAGTGAAAAACTACACTATCACTACCACACAAGTTTCAGCTGCCTTGTTCTCTGGCAGCACTCTTTACCTGGGGGGGGAACCCTTAGGTTTCTCCTGAGAGTGAGCATGCATGCCCATGTCTCCCCATCACTGCTCCCTCACAGTCCTTTCTGCAGATGTTTGTCTCTACCAGCCCTGACTCTGGTTTGATGTCATCTCCAGCTTTCTTACACCACATCACACCACATTTTATATGCCATAGTTTTTATATATAATGTAAATACCAAAGAAAAAAGCAAAGGGGAATTCACATGTATATATATAAATAATATTTATATGCATATGTTTGCATAGGGAAATAAAATGGAGATATATGTGCACTATCATGAGCTGGACAATCACCAAACATATTGCTGGACAATCACCAGAAATGCCACACATCCATTTCTAATAATCTCATCCTGGAATTCCCACTCAAGCAGAATGAAAATGCAGTTGTACCCTGAGAGCCACTGTCAAAGGTAGTTGGACAGACACCAGCTACCTTTGTGGGACTTGAGTCCAAACTTGAATCCTGCTGTTTTTCTTATGCTGCTGTCTGGAATGTTTGCCTTAAAAGGCAGAAGTACCTTAAGCATACAGCTGTAACAGTATAATTATTAGAAATCTCTTACAACAGTGGATTTCATGGACATTGCAAGAAGCAAAACAAACTTCTAAATCCCACTCCTTGCCACAGCCAGTTAGAAGCTTAGTAGGTGCTACAGCTACATTACATAATCAAGATTGTAATAACAGCACTAGGAAATAAAAAAAAATGTAAAGCCCCATTGTTTTGTCTAAGTAGTAGTGCTTTGTAGATAACAAAAACACATCAGCTTTTCAGGTATCTGAAAGGTCCAGTTACTGCCAAGTCAAATGTCTGTAATGAGAAAGTTTTGATTAAATTCTTCTAACAAAGAAGTAAATACAGCTTCCACAAAATACACATTGTGGATTTCTTCAGTCTTGGTTTAGAACTTCACTCCAGCTGCCAGGACTAAGTAACTTCTGAATGCAGAAGGCCAACACTATGACTTTAGCCTCTTGGGAGTGTTTTTTTCCTCTATTTATATAGCTCCTGGCACCTAGATTATGGTCAGGGTTTCAAAATAATATTATAAATAAATAAGAGTAATTGAATTAGTACTAACTGCAAATTAGGATCTAGCAGGATGGCTAACTTCTAGAAACAGGACTGATGCTAGTACATAAGCACTAATTTATCCCACTACCCTATGATTAAGAGGTCTAAAAGAAAAGCAGTGAAGCAGTAAGCTGAAGTTCAATAGACAAAGGAAATAAAACAGAGAATCAGCTTGTTGTGCTGCTATGGCTGAGTGCATGTGCCTTTCCACATTCTACATGCTCTGCTCTTTTGTTATCTGTCCATAGCTTTCAGAGTTTAACAGTGCTCTTCTGCAAGCTGTGCCAAGTGCAGAGGAAAATTAAATTCCTTCTTCTGAAAAATGGTTCAATTACTCAAGATACAAATCTGAGTCACAAAAAGAGGGAAAAAAAAAAGAAGAAGAAAAGCATACAGCATATTGGCTAAACTATGCAATTAATCTCCAGAAAGAAAAGGATGCAGAGCAGCAGGCATGGAGCCCAGGTTTAACAGCGTGGGAAGGGGGGTTAGGTAGGAGCATAGCATCAGGATTTGCAAGAAAGCAAATAAAATATTAAACTCTCAGTCATGGTACTTCCAAAAGAGTGTTGCTACATAGACTTGTTATCCACCAGCCAGTTGGAAGGTCCAATGCAGTGATTTTGCTTCAGCTTGCTGGTCTAAAAGAGAGGCCTGCTACATGATACGAAGTGGAGATGTCATGAGCTGGAAACGCAATTCTCCACAGGAGAGTCACAAGAAACATCAGACCAGCTGAATCAGTGATAAGCCATGGCCATGGGAACTGAGAAAGGACACTGGGAACAATCAAACCCACAGAACAAGTAATTACATAATCTTCTGCTTTCCTCACCACAGCAGTACCAAAGCTAATAAGTCATTATTGACTTCCCTGAGGCTCCAGCTTTGGGTTACACCTGATCGCACTGGAGCTGTTGCTGACAAGAAAACCTGACATCCTCAGAGGCTCCATCATGCAGGGTCAGCAGGGCCCTGCTGACCCAACCATCCCAGCCCCTCCAGAGCCCCCTCCCCTCCCACAGCCCC
>VXBC01011533.1:396938-499308 GCA_013399945.1 Ploceus nigricollis
ACCTGGCCTTCCCCTCGCACCCAGCCACCAGACCACGGCAGGGCTGGAGCTTCCCCAACACCACAGTCCAGCACGAGCTCAGGTCACTTCAGTGAGCACAGGGAACCAAACCAAGACCTCCCTGGACTAGAGGACAGAAAAACCTCTCCTACTCCTCTGAGCTGGGCTCAAATAGGTTCTAGAGGTGAGGAGGTAAGAGAGACTCCCCTGCCCCCAGGGGGAAAGACTTTGAGAGTGAACACCTGAAAGGGAAGCCAGCCTGCCTAGAGCTGAATAGAAGAAAAGGGTCAGACCAAGAGCTTGGCCTCTCAGACATCGTTTTCAGGACAGGCTGTGAGGGATAAGCCTGCATTTGCAGCAGGACTTGTGCATGCAATGTATTACGGATTCTCAAGGGATGCAGGCACCTGGGAGAGATGACCTGACTGCCCAAGGGATAAAACACGGCAAACCTGGCAAAGCAGCTGGCAGGGCTCAGCCAGTTTCCTTAGAGGACAAGGGGAGGTTGTCAGCTGCTCAGGAGAAGTATTTTGGCATTACCAGGAAGGGAAAACACCTGTGGAGATTGCTAGGCTAAAAACAGAGGGGAAGGCAGCTGGTGGGCATTTGCTTTTTCTGTAAGCTCAACTGAGAAGGACACTTCTGATCTTACAGGTTTTGTAAGTTGTAAGTGTCAGGGGAGCTGCTTGTGAAGTTTTAAATCATTCCATTTCCCAAGTTCATTTGTCTAGAGAGCTTGACAAATTCTCAGCTATTGAGACTGGTTCTGGAAGTTTTGTAAATAAATCCCTTAAAGGGGTTGTGAAATTTCACGTGTGTTGTTTGTAATTTTTCACAGCTGCTGTGAATGGCTGAAAAGGTGTGTAAACAGACACCAACAAAATTTCTAGCAGTGCTTTTTCATATTCTTTTGATAAAGAGGGTGCATCTTGTTCACCTTAAAAACAGTTTTTCCTGTAGCTCATCCTAGATTTTGGACTACTTAATCCCCTGAATTGTTTGCTGTATAATTCTGAGGACAAATAAAAATATATGGCCATCTAAATTCCCCCTGGAAGTACAGGTAGCCCATCCTTTCCCATCCCTTTAAATCACATATCTGTAGTATTGAAGCCTCTCTCAATAGACTGAAACCAAAGCAGTCATGTTTCCCCCTGCCTGGCCTACTAACCATCCCCTTTGGACTGCTGGCTTTTTTATTTTCCACAAGTAAACCTGCTATCTCAAATCTGAGCATGGAAGAGGCACTCCAGTCCATGTGCCTGTAGATCTTTTTAACTTAGTCTTATGCTTGGTGACACAAAAATATATTTGCCTTTATGCTGACCAAAGGTGGAGTTCCCTCTTGCAGGTCACTGTGTTTTGCTGCTGTGGGAATTTCCAGAAAGAAAGAGATAACAACAGGGAAAGGCTGAGTGTGGATGTGGAGTCTGAACAATTCCAGCAGTAAGAACCTGAGGGCTGAAACCATCTGTGCTCTGGTGGGAAGGATATATCAGTGCAACACTCCATCCATACCTGACAGCACTGCACACTGCACCAAGGGACAGCAATAAAAGCACTTTCCCACCTTCCTTTCTCTTCTCCCCCTGTGCACACCTATAGCCTTAATCACAGCAACCATTCCATACTGGGAGATAAGGTGATTTGTAAGCTTTTAAAATCTTCTCCTTGAAAAGAAAACAGTTTGAAAAGAAGGATTAAAAACAGCATCATTTTCCACAGCTGAAGGGCACTCTGCATTGGTTCTGTTCCCTTTAAAGCCTGGAATGCTTATGCTGGTTAGTCTGGGGAGAGTATGGGACTTTTTTCAGTAAACAACTTCAAATTTCCCTAAATTAGAAACACATTTTAGTTTTGGAAAACAATTGTTTGGCAGTTGCTTTTACAAGAAAACCATGCTGCAAACACAGCTCCAGACTGCTACAAAGACCTTTCAGGTTGGATTGCACTGAGCAATGCAGGACCAGTGTCAATATTTGAGCATGCAAATCCAGGGCTTTGACATGGTTTACACGTAAATGTGATGCTTGGGTCACACTCCAGTCAGTCTCTTCCCCAAGGAAATCTGTGAATAATCCCAGCGGGATTTCGTACTTTCAGAGAGTCCAAGACAGATGATTTTTTCAGCTACAGATCCATTACTAGTTCAAAAAGGGTTGCATGGATTTGGGCAGGTAATAGAGGAAGCTTAATACTCGTGCATGGAAGCAAGAATAAGTGAAACTGAAGTGAATGCTGAGATAAAGCACTAAGATAAAGCCACATCAGAGTGATTCATTCCTTCCAATTATATTGAGAGGCAACAGATTAAGTTGATAACAATTAAGTTGTTAACAATTAACAATTAAGTGTTCTGTCATCACAAATTGCTTAAGAATTAATTTAGAAATAGCATTACCCAAAGAGGTGCTAGTTTTTCATTTAATCCAGGTAACACACTAGATTGACCAAGTCACTAAATCCATTATTGATACAGATTATTTCTCATAATAATAAATCACAAAAAATCATAAGAAATCATAGTTCTAGACCAGAACTGTGTAGGTTTTCTCCTGTGAAGTGCTTGCACTTGATCAACATGAGGGAGGACGAAGCCTTTTCCAGCACTGAATATTGGCTCAGCATGGCTCTAAGCATCACGTGCTCACTCCAAAGCACATGAGGAGCCCACTCTACAGCAGCACTGAAAACACACCCACCAATCACAAACCTGTCCCTTTGCAGTGTTATACTCTTATCTCAAAATTGCCAAACTGGGTATCATTTGAAAGACTCAGACTAAATTTCAAGAGAAGTATAGGATTAAATTGCCAGTGAGAATTTGGGAACTCCTGCAATTCACAAGAACAGTAAAGGGTTCCATATTTAATGTGTGCCTAAGAGTTAAGACAGAGAAATGCATAAAATCTTCTTTCTTTGAGCTTTATTAAATTTTGAAGATATAAAGTGGACAATAGCAGCACCAAAAACATTCATTGTATAGCTTCAAAAGTCTCTGCAAACATCCTCTATTTACTCACAAATGACCACAGTTCAGCTTTCAGCAGATTAGATGGGAAGTCTGTGTGGAACACCATGTCACATTATAAAGAGGAAGGAAGCTAGGAGAATTTTGGAACAGAAGAGAGAAAGTTGGGTTTGGTTTTCTTACATAAACCCTTACAAGCGAGTGTCATGTCCTTCCTTTTGTCTGGCAAAGAGTTGTGGTAAAGACCATGGGGAAATGCAAATATAGGAAGTGACATTTATAAAATCCTGTTTTCAAATCTCACCACTATCAATACACAGAATTTACTGTTCTCTCACGCTCTGTGGCACAGCATATGCTGAGCTTTCAATGAAAACAGGAAAAAACCAACCCTTATTTGCTTTATCTCCAGTATATGTTTTCACTGAATTGCAAAGGACTGAAGTTATGTGTTTGTTTGGGTCTCCTGCTCATGAATTTTTCTCACATGCACAACTAAACTTCAGACTAAAGTAAACTGCTGCAGAAAGCACTTCCAAGTACACACAACATGCAAATGGATTCAATCCCTCAGAGTTTAGAACTTAAGTTACCTTCTAAATCATTGGAGAACTAGGGAACATGTATGCTAGGATTATTTCATCATGAGGATGAAATACAGATATTTCTAGTATGGGATTCAAAAAAGCCATTCCAGACATGTATTAGTCAATTATTCATTTAACAACCTTTTTTTTTTTTTTTTTGGAGTATTCCAAGTTCTTGCAATGATGAGCCTTTAAACTGAGGTTCCAGGTCTGATTGGCTATAGATCAGGTACAGATATAATCTGGGGGAAATTCCATAGTTGAGGTAACACATTCTTGGTGCGTGTCTGAAGTGATGCAAATGTTGAGGATGTGAGGAATAGGCAGGATCATTATGCAGCACACTGCCTCCTTCCTTTGCCAGTTTGATAATCCTCAGTAGCTGTCAGGCTACATTGTCAGTGACAAATCAGACAATCATCTCACTTGAGATGCAACTTAACAGCAAGCATAGTTCTGCCTGCAGCTGACTAGAATTCTCTAGTTCTAGTACTGTATAAAGCACCAGATCAATTCTTAAGCTTCATATGAAAAGCAGAATAATCCCCATGAGTTTAGTTACAACCTCTCTCGTGGGTTTTGCTCACAGGTTTCCTACAGCAACATATGCAAGTACCAGTTAGCCTTCCCCTTGCTTACTCAGAGAGCCAATCGTACATGAAACAGACTGTATAGTATATAGTTACAAAATATAGTGTAAGGTATAACTTGTTGAAACCACAGATTATCCTTGCCAGATGCTCAGAATTTGCCAAGCTGAATTAAGTGGGATTTCTAGAACAGAGAAGATAACTTTGGGACATCTCAAAATGGCTAAACAGCTCAAAGAATTCAGAAAATGGTTTTTTTCCTCCTGCATTCAGCAGGAAAGAAAGAATACTTCTCTCTCTTTCTAAAACACACCAAAATACTAAGATTACAACCATCAGAAAGACTGAGGATTCTTCCTCACAGCTTAATAGATGAATGACAGATTCCAGTATTATTTTAAGCCTCAATTTTTGCTCTCAGTATGCATCGTGTTCTTAACAAGGAAGAGAAGGGTTGCTCTTCTGTGATATCCAGAGAGAATATTTGAGTACTAAGATTGCAGCTTTTCGTATTGTTTATGAAGACATTTATGAACATTATTTCCTGTTATCAAAAAGACACAGTG
The DNA here is from genome assembly GCA_013399945.1 of Ploceus nigricollis. Lineage (NCBI taxonomy): Eukaryota > Metazoa > Chordata > Aves > Passeriformes > Ploceidae > Ploceus > Ploceus nigricollis. Next base: position 401,653 of record VXBC01011533.1, read on the forward strand.
TCTCAAAGTGCTGCTCCCTTTATAAATTCACATTGCTGGAAATACTAAGGGTTCTCTTTTCTACTGGACAAACAGCCTCTGTAAGGTCACACAACCCTCTAGACATAACATCAGGACAAAGACATTTTTGAATGATGATGTTTAAGTGTTCTTTCCACACTTTCTACATTATTTGTGCTTTCTCTCTTTCCATCATCATCCTGGGAAGTTTATTAGTAATACAGGATAGGATGATAACAAGCATTAAAATATTTTGTAGGGGACATTAGACACCCGTGTGGATCTCTGCTGAATGAGACATCAAAGACTTGCTTATCTCTTCATGCCTAATTTTTTCAGTGTGACTTCTGTGAGATACATTTTCATCTTCTGTATGTAACTGTTCTAGCAAGGCATAGCCATTTTGTTCTGTCTCAAGGATCCTGAAAGGTTCAATTCTATTCCCCTGAAATCTGCTTGAAAGAACTATCTACTTTGTAGAAACCCTGTTTATATTCCTTGACAGGATTTTTCAAGCAAGTAACAATTAATTGATATGATTCTGTAGGACCAGTGCTCCCATTTAAAGGGCTGCTTAGTAAAAATTTTTCAAGTGTCCCAGAAATATAATAATAAAATTTCACTGACTTTTTAAACTGCATTCTTTAATATTATGTTTCTACAAAATTGAAAATGATTTTAAAATAACATATGACTCTGGAGTAAAAGTAAAGTAGTCACTTCTGAAATAATACAAAACTCTGCAACTTTGAAATGAAAATGGATGTCAGTCTCTTTTCCCAGTTAACAAGGGAAAAGACAAGAGGAAATGGCCTCAAGTTGTGGCAGGGCAGGTTTAGACTGGATATTAAGAAAAAGTTCTTCACTGGGGGTTGTCAAGCACAGGATAAGGCTGCCCAGGGAAGTGGCTGACTCACCATCCCTGGAGGTATTTAAAAGATGTGTAAATGTGGCACTCAGGGACAGGGTTTAGTGGTGGACTTGGCAGTGTTAGGGTAATGGTTGGACTCTGTTTTAGAGGTCTTTTCCAACCTAAACAATTATATGATTTTATAATTCAAATAAATGACACCCATGTGCAAGGAACCATACCTGTTCCTAATATGAACAGAGGAATTATTAAAATGAAACATAATATGATTTCAAAAGAATGAACATATTTATTCTCTATTAAAAAGAGACAGTACATCAAGGTAAAAAATATAAATATCAAAAATCATTTAACAGTTATCCAACCACCCTGACTTGGCAGTGATATTTTGCAAAATCATTGTGCAACAATTCTTTCTGGCAGATTAAACTCCACAAAATCCATGATGTGTACCTTTTCTGTTTACATCATAAATCATCCTACAACAGTAAGATAATGTTCTGGCATATGTATAAAACATCATACAGTAACATGATACATGCTTTATGAAAGCTGGAAAGAAGGAAAGGAGAGAGAATGTCTCTTAATGCTTCCCTTAAACCTTAGACTCAAATTTAAGCAACAGATATTTACTTTTCCATTTGCAGTCACTTAACACAGTTCCAAGTACACACACAAATACACAAATATATTAAGAGGATTTGTTATAAATAGCTATTGCTTTTGTAGGCAGCTTCAAATATACAATCTTCTGTATGTCTTTAAAAAAATAATGTCCCAGTTCATTCTATAAAAAATAAGAGTTCATCCACAGGTAAATATTCTTAATTAGAATGTGACTCCGTGAATGTCCCGAAGAGTTTGTCCCAGTGTGTGAAGTAAGGAGCATAGTTTGATTTGAATTTCAGATGGTGAAGATCATGATGTGGTGCTCCTCCGTACAATCCAAAAGGCACAAGTCGGTGAGTTGACCATGGGAGGTCATATCCAGAATGGTCCTCCACTGACAAACCAATGTTTACAAGGAAGAAAATCATTTCTGTCAAAGGATGGCATCCCAGGAGCAGTGGGTTTATAGCAGCAAAAAATCCCAGTGAGAGCAACTCCCATACGCTGGAATACTGTGTAGTAAGGGCGAACGTCGACACGTGCTTGTGATGCACCTTGTGGAAGGTCTTGTAGAGCCAAGGCACCTTGTGATGAAGCAAATGCCACAGGAAGTACTCAAAATCAAATAGCAGCAGACAAACTGCTACTTGCAGCAGGACTTCAGGCAGCTCTGGAGCGATCACTGGTAGATTCATGGGTCTCCAGTACCAGTGTAGAAATGTCACCGGGAAGATCAAAACAACATGGTGATATACACTTTGAATAATGCAAGGCACCATCATTCCAAGACTTGGATAGTTCTGTGGCTGGATTTTGTATTTTCTCAAGTCTGGTAGTCTAATGCTTAAAAAGTCCAGTGCAATATATGGAAGACAGAAAGCCATGTATGCTGTAAAAGAAAACAGCACTGGAAAAAACGGTGACTTGATCAATGGCTCCTTTGCAATGACAAAGTCCCAAAGAGACTGCAGGCACAACCTGTCCTGCTGTCCCTCCATCGGAGAGCTGAGCAGCACTCGGTGTGGCAGGCTGCAGTTCATGCTGATTGCAGTCTGAGGCAGCTGGAAATCCTGCACGCTTTTATGCAGCCTGCTCAAGCAGTGACTCCACCCCCAGAAATTCTTATATAGTAATGTGTATCGTTAAAGGGGAAGTTCCCTTTCCTGTCATACAGAATGTGATATAATGCATTACAATCTCAGAACAGAATTAGCTGGCCAAGGTTATCAGCAGAGCTCTACAAGAGACTTGCACAGTAGAAAAAACAAGCAGAAGTGCAGAACTATAATGCTGGAATTCAGAGAAAGAGTTGGAACATCTTCCACTCCACTTAGTGCAGACACTTCAAAAGTTACTGTTTCTTTGTGTCATCCTTTGTTATCCATTTGCCTTTGTAGATAAGGCAATAAAAATTACTTTTTTTTTTTTATGTGACTGCTACCTAAACTCCAGGTCTGACCTGTGGATATCTGGTGGGTAATGGCTGTGGGCAAACACACATTTCCTTAATGATCCCTTGGTTATAAAATAGCCTTAGTTAAAACCTTAAGGAGACCTACAATACACTTCTAGTCTGGATTTGGTGGCTGTGACTTATCTCCCTCTAACATGACATTTGAGGTCATGTTCTCCTTTACGTACCTGTATCCACTTGACATGGAAAAATTCACCTGACATGACTAAATGCAGAATTGAGCCAACCACTTTTGAAGAGCATAAGATCCCCCAGTTGCAGAGAAGAATACAGGGTAAAATCTCATGCTTCCAGACAGATGCTTAGCGACCAGTATTATCACATTATTACAATATTCACTCCATATCTCAACAGCTCTGTTAGCAAGTTGATATGAAAATCCTTCTTTACCCATGTATCAAACTAACACATGCACTTAAAAGATCCACCCGTTAGTCCTATGTCCTTTAAAGGATCTTCCTCTGACCGCAGGAAAGCACACCACAGGCAGAAGCCAGCAGGCTTGACTCCAACATTCCTAATTTGCTAAAAACTTTTAGAGGCAAATGATGGAAGTTTTGATTTAACCACTAAGACATCACTTCTTTTGTGCTTTTAGAAAAAGAAAAACAAAGCTTTGAACATTTAGGGAAACAAAGCTTGCCATAAGCTTCCTATGAACTCACCTCTTTTGTCAGTAAAGCATTTATTCTAATATTGGAAATGAGGTCAACTTCCTGGATGACTTTATTAGCTTGTTCAGATGATTTTACTTCTTTGCTAATCAGAAAATAAATCTGATGGGGCAAATGTGAGACTGTATTTCCTTGCTTCTGAATAATTAAGAATGATTAATTAGCAGTGGCCTTTTCTGAATATGCATGAATTTGTAACACAAGTTTGCTTTCAGTTTCAACTGTTTTCTTTTCAATAGATTCTGTTCTCTCCTTAGGATTCAAGAATTTTACTTAAGCAGTAACATTATCTGTGCTATTATTCAGGCAATCAGTAGGTCCTTGTTGGAGACAGGTTTCTACCTGTTCCATATATATTTTGGAATTCAGATTCCTTGCTGTTACGAGACTGTTTTGTTGAAATAATTTATTTAAACCATTAACTGTTGTGAATTAAATTCCGGTGCAAGACACTAATCTAACAGGTGAGGATTTATATCCAAGAGCTTTGTTTCAATCTTCTGATTCAATTTCACAATAAGGCATTTATAACATGATCTTCACCTGGGTCCAAGAATATTCATGTGATTTCTGTTGATTTATACAGTCACAATCAGAAATTAAGTCTCCCAGATGGGATAAGTGATCCTCTCTTTTATTGGAATTATACAGGGAATCAATTTATTTTATAATGTATTCCAAATCTCACTAAAGGGAGATTGACATAAATTGCTCAGCTGCCTTAAAGACACTCCTCTGACTAATCCCTACAGATACGTGAAGTCTCAATAAGTTTTAGAGCCATTGCTGCCCACAAGCTATATTTTAAAGAACAGGCATTTTGCCTGCAGATTAGGTCATAAAAAATATTCTTAAGTCCCTTAAGGAAAAATAACGGAATTCTGCATTGCTATTTCTAGGATATCCTGCAACACAAAGCTCAAGCAAGGCGCAAGCGAGCAGCACGTACCTGGGAGGCTGGCGCCGCCCCGAGCCCGCTCCGGCGGGAAGGCAGGGCTCCGCGGGCGGCACGGCTTCCCCGCCGGGAGCCCGCCGCGGGAGAATCAGTCCTCACGCATCAGAGAGGACAGACCCTCATCCTCCAGAATCCGCGTCCAAGCCGTCGGGCTTAGCCACCAAATAGCATTTATCACGTATCTCCGCTCTGCTAACTTCAGTTTCCTTGTCAGCACAAGGTATGACACACAAAAAAAAAAAAGACAAAGTACACACAAACCCCTTCTGTACCTTACTCAGCAACACAACCCCAGCTTTTTTCACTCAACTTACAATGCTGCCAAACTTTCCCATGTGCTGCAAGAATCTCTCAAAAACTCACTCCTGCTACAGAGTTTAGGTTGAAGGGCACATAGTTTGGAATGAGGCCCCACAAAGGGTCTTAAATAGATTCCACATGAGCACAAGATGCAAGCACCTACCCCAGGCTGCACTGTTAGGTACGAGCTATAAAGTAAACAGCACAGTACTACNCGGCGCCCACCCGCGGCCCCGCCGCCGGCTGGAGGATAACGGCGCCGGGAAACGCTCCTCAGCTCAAAGCTCCAGGGATAACCAACTACACACTGCTTTGCAGCAGCACGGAAAGTTGGTAGGCACGGGTCTGTCACAGGCTTTATAGGTGTAATGGGTTTGGAGGAAAGGAGGGCGCTTGGACTCCATCTTAGAGGTCTTTTCCAACCCTAAATGATTCTACGAATCTAACCTACAGTCCCCTTCTGTTTAGTTAATCTGCATATTCAAATACAGGATCTGGATAAAAATAAGCGAGATAAAACTCTCCTCCTCGCATCCCTGGTAAGCAGCTTGAACCGTGAGGCCACAGGGATGCTGAGAATTTCAGGATGAAGAACACACATTCCTCTTCAGTTTTGATTAAAAACTTTAGCCTAAACACAAAATACTTTTCATAACAGAACCAACACATTTTCTTTATCAAATTTTTAATCTCCATCTCCNCAAACCCCTTCTGTACCTTACTCAGCAACACAACCCCAGCTTTTTTCACTCAACTTACAATGCTGCCAAACTTTCCCATGTGCTGCAAGAATCTCTCAAAAACTCACTCCTGCTACAGAGTTTAGGTTGAAGGGCACATAGTTTGGAATGAGGCCCCACAAAGGGTCTTAAATAGATTCCACATGAGCACAAGATGCAAGCACCTACCCCAGGCTGCACTGTTAGGTACGAGCTATAAAGTAAACAGCACAGTACTACAGTGGGTAGGAAGAAAATGAGGGAAACTTAGCGGGAGAGAAAACTAAAATCAACATACTGAAACTAATGCAGCATTAGAGGGAAAAATTATTTTTCCATCCTCCTCTTCTCCCCCTCTGTATGGTAGTATTATTGTCACACCAGAGATAAGGCAACATCCCAGCACACGCTGAGCCCTCTACCGGGAAAAGCGTGCTGGGGGAGAGGGAGAGAGACTTGCTCAGGACCGGCACCAGGGAAGCAGAAAGCAGCGGCAGTGCCTGCTGTCGTTTTCAAGGAAGCTGTTACCATGCTGGCACAACTCGGCGCTCACGCCCGGNTCTACGAATCTAACCTACAGTCCCCTTCTGTTTAGTTAATCTGCATATTCAAATACAGGATCTGGATAAAAATAAGCGAGATAAAACTCTCCTCCTCGCATCCCTGGTAAGCAGCTTGAACCGTGAGGCCACAGGGATGCTGAGAATTTCAGGATGAAGAACACACATTCCTCTTCAGTTTTGATTAAAAACTTTAGCCTAAACACAAAATACTTTTCATAACAGAACCAACACATTTTCTTTATCAAATTTTTAATCTCCATCTCCCCAGCCAAGCTTCACTGAAAACCTCTCCAGCCAGTATCAAGCATAATCAAAGGTCACTTTAGTTAGTTTCCAACAATGTCTGATGATGGAAAACTGCCAGTGAAGTAAATTGCTAATTCTCAAGCTTTACCTTAATAGGATCAGTTTTCAAAATAATAACCATCAGGAAAATATCCTAAAATCCTTTCATTCAGAATTTATAACTCAGGAATGAGAAATTGATTTGTATTCTCAGCAGCTTACAGACATAATGTCTGGAAGAGTCAGAACGCAATGCAGACACTTCCACTCAGAAAATAAGAATTAGGCAATCATGTTCCAGGTGTGGCTAGTGTCCATCCAACCTTCGTAATTTTTTATTTCATTGATGATTTCAATTATTTTGGTCATATAAAGTTTATGAAAATAGGCTGACAGGAAGAAAGGCAAGCTCCTGAGGGGCAGCGCTGCAGCATGAGTTTGTATTTTATAACACCATAAAGGGAGAAGACGTTATAAATGCTTTCATTACCAGAAAATCTTCCACCGGGAGCCATTTTATTAGATATCCAAAAACCTATCTAGTCATCAAGGTTTCTCTCTCACATTTTAAAGAGTAAAGCCATTTGTAACTTTTAATGATATTAAGGAACTTTCTGTTTCATTTGGAGGGGTTTTGTTTGTTTTGAGGGGCTTTGGGGTTTTTGTTTGTTTGTTGGTATGGCACATTCACTATAAATAATTTCTAGAAAAATTTGTTCCCAAGCTGACAAAACTGTTTCTCTTGCAGGGCCCAAGTAGAGTAGGAGGTCTGTTTTACCACCTCTTTCTATGCTGAGGCACTTCTATACTGCTTGAGTTGATGTATAAACTTTTATCAGTGCTATCACTAGCCATGGAATCACTAACCAGTATAAAAATGCTCTGTGTGGAGCTAGTGCATCATTCAGTACACTCCACTAACAAACACACACTCCACCATCCTTAGGCCTTCTGCCTGAAATGAACACTGTAAATATACTTGCAGATGGCTGCAACAAAATCCTTGTCAAGTTCCAAGCACAACATGAGGACAAAACCACGTCTTTCTGTCTGTGTTACCCCTGATATGCCTGATTGTTCTACTTCTCTCAGTCAAAGCCCTGGACCACGCCTTGTCTTCAGCTGCACACAGGTCTGTGAGTCTGACAATCCATCAGCTGAACAGGGACTACTTTCTTCTGCCTTTCTAGTAGTCACTAAATGCTGAGACCAAGCCAGCAGAAAGTGTCCCATGCCCTCTGTTAAGCCAGTGCACTTTTATATTGTCCAAAGTTGATGTTCAGCCAACCTTCAACAGCATATCCATACATACCTGTAACACAGAGGTCCAAAACAGTATTTAAGTATCTATCAGTATTTAAGATCTGCTTAGAAAAATGTACTATTCATCACTGAACTCTTAATTCCTCACAGGTGATTCTAAATAGACCAAGCTTCTCACTCATCTCCTCTATGTTTGGGGTGTCTTATTTTGCACAATTCTTTCCACTGACACCTCTCCAACTTTCTGTCACACAGGGCCTGCAACTTCAGCGAGTCAGGGAGAACTAAAGCAGCTCACAATTTCCATAACTATCCTCATCCAGTGAAGCAGAGAAGCTCCATAACGGCTTCTGTGTAAAGCTTCCAGTATTCCGGCTTTATTTCCAGGCACACAGGGTGTTCATCAGCTGACAAAGGTGGCAACACATAAGATTTAATACGCTCTACTGTCTCGACTGCACAACTACAGTATTCAGAATGTACAGAAAGGTACAGCCTGAGCACATTTATTATTGAAGGTGACAAAGGTCAAAAGCTGGTTCATGTGTACTGTGGCAAAGATTAGCTCCCTGCCTTACTATGTGATTAAATGCCATTTATGAGATTACCAGACAGTCTGTCAAGCAATCCAATTACCCAAGGTTTAAGAATATGATACAAGAAGCTTTCCACCACGTCAGTGGTTTAAAAGAAGCCTCACCTGAAAGCTTAGAAAATGACTCCGTCTTGTGAGTAATTATTTACAATTATTACCTTACTTAAAAGTCTCAGAGAAGTCCACCTAAATAAGAATGGCCTTTTAAGCTTGGGAAAAGCTTCTTTCAGGGAAAAAGTAAAATGGAAATTTACTTAGCTATTTTACTTTTTTTCTGTACTTGTTCTATGGATTAATAGTTGTGAAAAATAGACTTGGCTTTCTGAATTCTGTCCCAAAGATTCCCATGCATTCATGAAACAGGAAGTGAAACACCACACCACTCCAAACTCCAAGCAGGTCTCATGTTTATTGAAATAGCTCAAGCTTAATAAACATGATGCACATGGCTCTTGCCATACCACATACCCTCACAACTGTTAAATTAGCCACCCTGGATTCCTACAGAAGCTTCCCTTCAGCACAGCAAAGTAAAGCACATCTGGCTGTGCTTTACAAAAGACCAAAGTCTCATGAACCAATGAACCACTTCATCCCTAAATAACACCTGAGAATTCCCTGAGTCTGAATTAGGAATAAAAAAAAAAATTACCCAAAGAAACAAGTCCTAATTTACAACCTGTGTCTATTTCTGCAATTTTTTATAATTTATTTTAAAATTTTTTTTTACAAAATAAGTTTGCCTCAATTTAAAATGCATTATTTCCTATGACATGTAGAAAGGCTCTTTATCCTGTTGGGATTACTGAAGAAATCAGAGTTGAATCCAACTATGGTACAGAAATTATCATCTGGACTGAGGCAACTGACTCTGGAGAGTGTTCATTTGGCACAGAACTTTGATGCATCTCAGAGAAACCAGAGTCCTCTGCATAGTCAATGGAAAGAGCTCCAAAGTCAGCCCCCTGAGGCAGATGTGAATCCTCTTCCCCATTAAATGGGGTCTTAGCCCCAGTTTGAAGTAGACAAATCGAGCTGCTGTAATACTGTCAGGCTTCTCCAGGCTGTTATTTAGTTCTTGAACACAATGGTGGGGAGCACCCTCTAAGTGGTTAAGAAGTAAACAGATCTTCAATGCAGCAGACAATTAAGGGGAGAAGTCCACAGAAATTAAATCACTCAAGCTGTAGAATTAATGCTTTGGCTCTTCTCTCACCAGCAGTAGACTGGGGGAGCTTGTTTTCTAGTTAGTGGTCAGTGCAAAACACGAGCATGTTACATCACTCTCCTTGAAAGCCATACCCTATTGACAAAGTTAACTGAAAGTGGTTTTGTTTGAACATTACTCCTGTTCCAGGAATCTGCCAGGCCGAATTGCGACCTCTATCCACAGCTGGTATGTGAAACACTAAAGGCTTCAGGGATACCACCAAAGCAAGAAAATGCAGCAATGAATCAGTCCCAAAATTGGAGATTTTAACTGACAGTGGTTTCTCTGGCTTCACTGCAGTTCTTCTGGGCAATATTGAAAAGAAAAGTAATCTGATTTTATGTGATTGGTAAAATAATACCACAGCAAAAAGTCACTAAGTGCTTTGTAAAGTGCCGGCACCAAATAGGTCACTGCAGTACAAGAAGTACTTCTCAAAGGTACTTAGAAATGGCCACATACTGAGAAATGGCTGTGTTTTATGCACAGTGAAACACTTGCTTTAAGTGTCAAGCACCTGAGGTGCTGAATGTACTAACTTGTCTAATTTGTCTTTCAGACAGGTGACTAAATTTATGTGCACATGACATACTCTTTTTGTGCTAGATCCTACTGCTGTGTTTTGAGTACCATGCCACTGTGTGCAAAATAAGCAAAATACTGTGAAGAGAGAGAAAATACTGAGAAAAAAAACACCAAATATTAATCCAATTTAGTAGTCATTGCTGGCATTTTAAAAATGCATCATCCTAAGCAATGTAGCATTATTGCCAGAAAAGTGTATTTTCCAAAAACGGACAAATTCCTGGTGAACCAATACCCATGTCAGTTTAGAGATAACTTCCTAATCATGTTAATTATTTCATTATACATGCGGTAAGGTGCATCAAGGCCCCAGATGAAATCCAAATGTTCCCACTCTGGAATGTTTTTGTGGTAAACCAAATTGGTGATCTGAGTGAGCAGCATAGCAACATCCTTTGGGTCTGCCAGCCAGTCCTGTCCACCAGTCCACACCGCAGTTGGTACAGTCATCTCTTTTATTTTGTAGAAAGGGGGAGTAGACTGAGGAGAGGGAAAGTGAAAACAAAGCATTAGAAAAAAAATCTTCAGTATGATCCTACATGGCCAGTGTAAGATACGAGCAACTGCAAGCATGTCTCAGATACTCATTCTCTCTCTTGGACAGCTACAGATGGAGTCCTGGCTCAAACAAAAATATAACTGCAAGAGTCCTGCAATATTATAGCATGTGAAGCAGTAAAGATGTGGTTTGAGGAGTTTACAAAGACAGCAGGGTAGCAGGACCTCAGAGAATGCATCCCATTCAAGGTATTTCAACTCTAATCTAAGGCCAGAAGTGACTGCTACTCTGAAAGTATGATACTGCAGTATTTTGCAGTCACTAAGAGACAAGGGGCAAAATATTTTTGGCATTGTACACAGCAATTTAGAAACAAAAATGCATGGAGACTAAACAGACTAAAGATAAACAATAGACATGAACTGACAGCCTGTGCCTTATGATGAGAAGTGCAGGGGGATCTCATGATCTAGACTGGCAGGACTTCCCCTCAAGAAAGTGTGTGCCACCACAGCTTCATATCCAAATGTGAGCCCCACACTGATTTAGGATTACCTCTGAGCTCTACAGTCCCAGCTGGTTTCTATTTTTGTTGTTTTGGAAAAAGCAGATCTCCAGTCTGGTTATTGGGTAACACCAACAGCTCTTTAGCATGCAGCATAAATAGAGCACCCAGAGAAGTGCCCAAGGACTATTTTCTGTGACACTCTAGAATTATAGATGTAAAAGATGTCTACCTGGTTATAATGAGCCATATTTGCAGCTTTGCTTCCCCAGTCATAAGCTTTGAGTTCCCCTGTCCTCACAGCCTAGAAATAAAAAAAAAAAAAATACACATACAAAGAACTGCAACACTACTCCCAGAAGAACTAAATGTGTAGTCATCTGGAGAACTGGCAACCTACACAAGAAACAGTGGAATGCCAAAGTGTCACAGGAATGGAAAACATTAACATTCAATACCATTAGATTTTGTCCCTTAAGATTTCAGACTCTCTCATAGCAATGGTAGAAAAGATTAAGGAAAACAGCTTAATGTATCCAAAGCCAGGATGTGGAAGTGCCACATTTACTTCTGAAATATTTACCTTGATATCTAAATTTGTATGAATAAAGCAGGGAGCTTTCTTAGCAAGTCCATTCTGCATCATTTACCATCTACTATTTTTTCAGAAACTGATCTGGAATAAACAAAATCTTCACGCATTTCTTTCCGAGCCAACCCTTGAACAGCTGTGTACAGTACAACACATGGCCTCTGATTAGGTGACCAAATCCAGCTACGAGGTCACAAGTAGCACTGACCACTGATTCCATGGGAAATGTCTCACTTGTCAGCCTGCTGACCAAGCTTGAGGCAAACAGCATCACAGGCATGAAACTGTGCATTGAGACGAACATCAAAATATACTAACAAAATACAAAATGAAGCCAAACAGAATAGAACAGAAAATCTGCTGCTTTTCACTGGCTATAAATACAACCTGTAATCAAAACAGGGTTTGCTAAAAGGGAAAACAAATACTCCTTACAGCATCTCTCAGAGGTAAGTTATTCTCCTGTATTTTTTTGTTGGTTGAGGTACTTCCAGTTACAATATTTTCAAAGAAATAGGGAAGAGGAGTGAACCACCATAAATCCTTATCATGAAAGCAGCTGCAGCGAACAACTGCCATTCTAACTTTTGGCAGTTCCAAATTTCATTTGGGCTAGGCTGCACATATATTTTGGCATTTTATTTCACTTAAATATCAACACATCAATATTCTACAAACAAACCAGAGTCATGGGCACTTCAGATTCCGGAAACCCTACCTGGCTCCAGTGGATCATGTTTTGTACAGATGTTCCCGCAGGGCAGTGTGTTGAATACACATCCACTCGGCTCTGCAACAAGATCATTAACATGGTTTACTCCTCCTCACAGGGCATCAGTTCTACCCATTGTTGCCTCCTGAACAACTAACAACTACTCCATTCCACTTAGAACTGTTATAAATAAAAGTTAACTGGAGTCATACATACAGATGAGATAAGAAGTTAAAACATTTGGGGGATTAATTGCATTGAACAACAGAACTCTCAAGCTGAATTTTAAACCTAATAATGGTATCCCTTAAGCATTTTTTATATATTCAGTGTTAGTTCAATACTGTGTTAGAGTTCACAATAACTTAGCTACTAAAGAAAGTCTCTAGAACACACCATATTCAAGTTTCTCTCATTAAAACCGCATATAAGAAAGAACAGGTTGCCACAAAGGTCATCAAGTATTCTGTGGGTGCAAACATGGGTAGCAAGCCACTTCAGCAAGAAATTCTGAGGAAGGAATTGTTTCTTTCCAAACATGTCCTACAAAATAACAAACACATAAGACAAGCATGTAATTGCACAGAATGACCTATGTTCAGTTTTTATACTACAACACTCTTGAGGTAATTATCTGCATTTGCACTAATGACAGGTGTGTCATATGAAAATCATTGATCTCCTTATCAGCGTTGTCATGGTTAGTGCTTCTGCTACAAATGGTGCAGTACATTAACCCCACAAAGAGTACATGGGAGCTGGGAAAATCTTGCAAGAATTTCAAACCTAACCTCAAAATCAAATAAATTTTAAATTCAATAATTTACAGTTATACTATACAGCTTTTTGTCATCAGATTTTTTAAGGCTAAAGTATGTTAAGCTCTGCCTGCTAATTTTAAATGGCTTTGTACTTGCAACTTCCTCTCTTCAAACCATGAGAGAAAAACAAGTTGCATGAGATGTGGTGATCTCTTCCTCTTGATGGGTATTTTTAAATTGTTCAAGGATTTTAAAGTGTCCCACTATAAACTTCCTTAAAAGTGACACAGTTCTTTAAAGATATGACTGACCCACGGGTTTGTCACTGTCAGGTTCTCCCTGCACTCCAGTTTTTTGCAAGTCACCGTGAGAATCAAGTTCCTCAGCACAACATGAACATCTGCACAAGGCACTGATCAGCTGCTAGTCTCATTAGACAATGTCCATTATGCAAGGAACAGGAGATCACAATGATTAGTGTTGCTTTTATGTTAACTGCCTTTAGAGCAAGGAACTAGTACTACAGACAGACTTTAAATCACTACAAGCTAGATCAGAAGGGGGTTTATGTCAAAGAACAAACAGCTCTGTGTGGGAATCTCCATGGGTGGTGGAAAGAAAAGTGATGGTTAAAAATGACACACAGCAGGGTGTTCACAATGTCTGACTTCAGGCACTTACTGCAGCCTGCCTCATTACCCTTGATGTTAATGGGGAAGAGGTAAACTCCTCCAGAGGATGATTCACAGCATCTAAATAAAGCTGTTGCTCTTAATCACCCTCTGAAGGATCCTGTTCCAATACTAAATGGTTGATTGTGAAACAAATCTGTTAAAGTTCATGGACAATTAATGAACTGTATTCTGTATAAAGATATTATACAACTTGTCTAAAACATACTGACTAGTTAATCATATGATTTTCCTGGCTTAAATTCTAGAAACCTGTAAATGGAAAAACAATTTTATTCCACCTATTAACCTGTAATTGTAAAATACTACTTTAAACCGATGCAAATTGTCTCACTGGACAATAATAAAGCTACAGGAGACACTGTTGACTTCAATAGCATCATTATGGAAAAACTGACCCAGAATCCTTATCATATGTTACTCTTTAATTCATAGCTATTAACATTCTTTCCTATGCTATTTTCAGGTAGAAAGGGGCATACCTCATTTGGCTTGAAACATTTACACTCAAATACAAACCTTGAGCAGCATGTCAGGAAACAATCCAAATTTTACCAGAGGGCTAGTGGCAAACTTGACTGTAGCTACTGGTGCCAAGGCAAAGAACATTTTGATTTTCTTAGCCAGCTGTGGCAAAGTTGAAAAAGCAACAAAAGCTGTAAATAATATAAGAACAATTAACAAACCTCAGTTACACAAGTTAGATAAGAATTTTATCTGGTAGAAATTCTACCAGAATTTCAAAATTTCAAAAATATATGAGAAAGTGTGCAAAGGTATTTTTACATTAATAGTTTAATTTATTCTGCAATTTATATTGCAGAATAGAGGATTAGGTTAAATAATGTAAATTAACCTAGTTACTACAAAGCCAGAATTAAATGGAGTAATTCAGAGGACTTGCTTTCTTCCAGAAAACAATTTGATGCTTACTAACCCAACATGCCCATCTTTTTCTACAAGAAGGTCTAAAGCACATGAGCCAGGCCTTACATGCAGCAAAATATTCTGGAAATGGGAATCTTTATTCTCTGTGTCTGATGAGTCTAATTTTATTATGTATAATTCATCGAATTTTTTTAATAGAAGCTGTACTGCCAGCTACCTGTGACTTCAATTTATCAGTCCAACAGCTTTCCACCTTTAAATAAACACTGAAAGATCATGTCTTTTCATTTTCATGCTGACTAATATTCCAGAAAGCCACTAAAAACCAAAAGCAGTAGTTTTCAAGTGCCCTAGTTTTTAATCACTAAAACATATGTGGAACTTGATACCATTTCAAACACAATACATTCTAATAAATGCATCTCTCCACATACCCATTGTGGTGCCTTGTGAATGGCCAATGTAAAATACTTGTTCCTGGCCAGTTTTCTTCAAAATAAAGTCCACTGAGGCTGGAATGTCATACTTAGCCATTTCATCAAAGCTACAAAGCAAAGACAGAAAGTCAGTTGTGTAAGAAATCAGTGAGGAACAGCTGCACAGAGCTTTCCTGCACAGATCCATTGTGTGGACATAAAGAAAAGCTTCTTTTGGATGAAACAGAACTCTGATGACCGAGTTTTCAGTTTTCTACTGACCACCTATGAGTTTCAGCACACCAAACTGACCTCAAAACTCCCCTTCGCTGTCCCTACATGTGTGACAACACATGTAACCAGAAAAAAATATCCTGCCAGTTCACAACGTGACTGGATAGCAAAACAAGGATACCTGAAAACCCAGAATTCTTCCTGCTTCACTGTGAAGTGTGTGTGTTTCCTGGACCAGGTGTTCCCTCTGCTGTTTCCCAGCCATACATCATAGCCAGCATCTGCCAGCATAAAGCCAAGGCTGTTGTAATCCAAGTTGGTGATCCAGTTGCTGGCATCTGCAAGCAAACCGTGCTGCAGAAACACTGCAGGCCTCGGACCTGGAAAATACAGCATTCATGATAGATTCCTGTTCCTTAGGCATTGCATACCTAAGAATAATTCAAGTGAGCTATTCAAAGTCTGTTTTAGGTTTGCACTTGAGTATTTAATCTACTTGACTTAATCTAGTAAGAATAGCAATTTGTATAATGGTCATAGTGCCATGAAATCACATGCTTTTTCACCAAAAGCTACTTTTTATCATTAAGAGTTTTAAACTAGCAACTTCTTAGTTTCATAACTTGAAGCTCAAAACCGACAAGTGTGCAATAGATAAACATGAGAAAAGCAGGAGCTTTTATCAGGAAAAGCAGGAGAAAAATATAGGTAGCTCTTACAACTGTTTCAAGCTCACAGACTCAGAAAAGTGGCCCAAACACAGTGGCAGTTTTAATAGTTATGAATTTTTCCCTGCCCCCACACATAGGGAAGGCATTCCCACATATGTGCTACTGAGATCTTTGTTTTCCAGTCAAAGCAATGCCAAACTACTGTGCTGAGCTCTGGAAATCTCTGCAACTGGTACTGATATTATCTCTGTGCAACACCCTTCCATCACCAAAGCTCTGGCAGAACCTGAAGAGCAGTTCAGTAGCCAGTAAAGGAATCTGTGTTTCAGAGGACTTTCTCCCTTTAATTTAACTAGTTATAAGAACCACAGTTAAGACCCAGGTAGAATTTAAGAAGACTTCTGACTTCCCCATCCTGAAAAGGGAAATGGCACCTTTATGTGGAATACAGATTTAAAAATTGAAAGTTTGTGCTTCTACACAAAGAGAATCAATTAACATCTAATCCCTTAGGAGGAAAAAGGCCTTCAGAAACCACAAAAACCTGTCTCTGGTTCTCACAGTAGCACAGGTGTTTTGCTTTTACTTCTGCTCTGAAAACTGAAAACAGGTAACATGACAACCAGCTCAATGCCAGAGATTACTCAGGAATTTACCTTCTCCAGTGACACACCACTCTGCCATGATACAGACTCACACAGTACTTCCTCCATTGATAATTTTGACTTGGATCTTTCAGCAGAAACAGATAAATCATAACTTCCAGTCACCTATATCATCCATCACAGGTCATGTCCATAAATGTTTGCTGCAAGTTTCATATTCCAAATTAACAAACTCCCCTTTTCTGGATATCTTTATACTTGTGGCAAGGAACCTTTTGAGTGCCTGCTTTTCCCACTTTGTTAAAAAACCCACATGGCATACTGTCCAGGCAAGCAGAGCAATTGTCCAGAAGTGCCCAACTGGCACTGGTGATAGTACAGTTCAACATAACTGTTTACTCTGCTGCACTAATACTTTATTTTCTTATAAACAGGGTTGTCAAGCCTCACAATGAATTTGCTTTCAGTAATATTCCACTTCCCATTGACACCTTCTTCCCTTTTACTAAACTCAGCTCAACCAACTTCTGAATTTTTGAAGAACAGGCTCTTTCAAGCTGCTATTGCTTGTTTCGTAACATTGGAAGGGGAAAACTGTTTAACTGCCTTAATGCTTTAATTCTGTTCTCATATTAACCTCCAATATCTGCCAGTTCCTTTTTCACTTTACCAAGCAGTCACCAGATCTCCATGTGAACTGCACAATCATGTGACAAACTGACTTGGATAATAATAATAACTTTCTATCACCTGTGATCCTAAAAGCCCCAGAGGGGAAATAAAAAAGGTGGGTCCTTAAACTACCCTCTCTGCATAGAACATTTTGTTCTCTTTGCTACAGACCGAAGAAGCTGAAGACAGATTTACTTCCACACCCTTCTTACCCATGCTATGCAGTTGTTTTAGGGTTTTTTACTAGTAAAACAAAAAATCCTTGATGTTTTGCTTTTAGGTTCCCTTTTTTTTTTTTCTGAAGAATGGTGGGTTTTGTTCCAAAACATCATGTGGTGCGTAACTCCAAGGAATTCTATTCACGTTATGCAGGTATTGCAAAAGAAAAATACGCTATATATATGCGAAGTCAGCAGTAACACATCATTGGTATCTTTCTGAGAAAAGATACCAAGTCTATAAAAACTTAAGATCAACATGAACTTTGAAATCTTCATTCTCCCAGAAGCTCATACTTCCACAAATGTGGTCAGTAATCCTTGTTTTCTCAAATTAAAGCACTCTGCAAAACATGAACTTGGGGTCGAGGGCGTGGCAAGGGGATATGTGCAGAATTCCCAGAAGTCAGGAAACTTCTTTTTACTTATGTCATCAATGAAGGATTCAACAAAATCAGCAGGTACAAAGGCAGCCTTTTTCCTGTGGGCTTCTCAGGAATTAAATACAAAGACACCTGCCAGTTTTGATGGGGCTCGTCCATGCACTGATCTTTACACACTCCTTGTGAAAGACAACAGACAGTGCAAACATCCTAACTCATACAAAACCAACAGATAAGCTCAGGAAGGCTGTTGCTTGGCCTTTGACAGGGGAGAGGGTTTTTCCATAGGTCTTGTTCACACCCAAGGCTATAGGACAATCATAAATTTCTTTTCGGAGCTTCATGTTTTTACCTGTAATCCTAGGATTTTTTCAGTATTATGAGGCAATCCTTAGAACATGTAACTTCTATACAAATGGGTTGCTGTTATATGAATGTCTGTAGGAACTTTTATAAGGGATGGTGGCAAGACTGACAACAAATTCAGCCACTGCACAGACACTGTTAATTCCATATGCAGTTTATGAGGATAGCAAGTCAAAAGGTACGTGTCTCTCTTCTTCACATCTGTCTCATTTTTAAAGCATTCTATCATTCAGTCCTCACAAAAGTCTTTGCCCATATTGCTCCCTTGTAATTTTGAGCTAACATTACCACTATTCTCTGTCCCCCACCTCCTCACCTGTACAACCCCTGCATCTCCTCCATGGTCTTAAACAACAGTAGTCCTTAATCTTTTTCTGGATTATTACAGGAACAAAAGTTTTATAATGCAAAGACAGCATTTTTATTTTTTCTTTTTCCAAACAGACATAAATCTTACCTTCACTTCCTTCACGGCCTTTTCTTCCATAAGGTATTCTGTTAATGGAAAGAATATATCCATCTTCTGTTGTCACTTCATATTCCTCACTAGGGTATCCTCTGAAGGTAATAATTTCACTCTGAGGAGAGAAAATAAACCATCTTGGAACCAGACTGCCAGGCTCCTCAGTCCACTAACACATGCAAAGTACCCGGGATTTCTTCTAAAGACTGGAATGTGGAATTAAAGGGTATGGCAGCAATATGCCATCTGCCTATCAGGCAGATTTTCTTAATAAGACATCCCAGTACAGACTCAGGAACCAGCCAGACTGAATCCTAGGAATCTGCAAGGATTTCCTAAACTGTCCCAGCCACATGGTGCTTACAGCGAGAAAGAAGATGAAGTGTTGAAAAGGAGATTATGGTAACAGGGCAAAACACCAAGAGCCAGATTTGTCAGACAAAAATTGAAACTGTCTGCTCTCAAGAAAACAAGTAGCATACAAATGAAGACAGAAGAGAGTCACTGGCACCACTGCAGCATACAGAAGGAGAGAAGGATGTGCCATTTCTTACCTTTCTCCTCAAACCTTATGCCCAGTGCAGAGCTTTTAAGTGACTTTGCTATCAAAGCAAACAGGAAAATAATAATAAAAATCCTCACACCTGTTAAATGCTATGATTTCATTATTAGGTTTAATTTCTCATCTCTTATGTCTTGGGCTTGATGTCATTTTATTTTGATGCAGCTCCACTAGGGCAGTGAACTTGCTATGTTATTGGTTTTATGACACCAACCATGCCTTGAGAAAATCTAAGAAATGCAAGACATGATCAGAGTTCTTCTCTTAGACTGTTGGGCAAGGAAGAGGAGAATAATTTATTTAAGCATGCTATTTCTTTTAAATATGTCTTTAATTATTCACAGTAACATTAACATTCCAAAATTATTTTAAGGCTAAGTGTTATTTCAATGCTATTAGCCTTAGACTAAATTATTATTTTCAGTCCTTTGAACTGTATTTACATGATCCAAGCACTTCTATTCTTATTAAGCATTTCTCTCCGAAGCATCTTCTCACACATGTGAAAGACTGGCACAGTTTAGATAGGGCAGACGAAAGAGCAGCTAATACCAGCTACCAACAGGAAATATTTCAGGAGTTAGCTACTGCAGCAGAAGGAGAAAAAAGTTAAGAGAGTAAATCCCAAATGGGGAGAAAAGCAGTCGTGGGTAAGAACACAGGAGCATGGTGCTCGGAACTTCACGAACATCTGCTTTTATAGCGGCTCCAAAAGGCCTTCGCAAAGAGCCGCTGCCAAAAATCCACGGGTCTGCATCAGAAGAAAATGTGAGAGAAAGAACAAATATAGGCAACAGCGGACCAAGGGGACCTGGAAGGAGGAGAAGAGAAAGAGGACGTGTAAGCCCTGGTGTGAGCGGCTGCAGCGGCGGGCTGGCCGCTGGCAGGTGGCTGAAGCCGCCGGGGCTCTGACCGCGGCTGCCCAGCTCGCCCAGCCTCCCCTGCCCCGCTGCAGCCGCGGCCGCGCCGCACACGAGGCTCGGGCACTCCTCCCCGCGGCCGCGCCACTCACGATGTTCATGTTCGTTTCGGGGTCCACATTCCTCCTCCCTGCGGCGAACGCGCCCGAGCCCGCGATGCTCTGCAGCAGGAAAGCGGCGAGCACCAGGCCCCGCATCCTCGTCCTACGAGAAGGAGCCGGGACACGGCGGCCAAGCAGAACCTGGCGCTACAACGGCTGCGAGCGGACCCGCTCAAGCCTTTTGTGCCGCCCCTCGGTGACAGGGGCGGTAGCAGCGGCGCGGCCGGGCCGGGCCGGNCGGCCCGGCGTGATTCAGCGTTTCCGCAGCAATACTGTGTGAATCCTCCCGCCCCCGGGGCTCAATTTCCAGAAGCCTTGCAGCCTACAGAACGGCGCCCGCGGATTTGCTTCCCTGCCCTCCTCGTCTTCTGCATCTGCTCCGCCTCCGGAGCCGCACAGCGCCGCCCTGCCACGGACTGCGTTGTGTTCCGCAGCGGGCTCCGTGCAGAAAGCGGCAGCAGCAGCAGCGAGGAGCGGCGGTGCCGCCTCGCCCGCCCGGCGCTCCCCGTGGCCGGAGCGAGCATCCCCGGCGTGCCTCCGGTGCCGGACACCTGCGCCTCGGCACCGCCCGTCCTTCCAAAGGGCCCTGCAGCGCCGACAGCAGCTACTGCTGCTCTTACACACACACATCACCCGTCCGTCATCTTCGAGCGTTGTCTGAACCTTATACAAATGGGCTTCAGTTGCATGCAGGGTTACCATCGCGGCTTCCTGCAAACCTGTGTCATGCACTGCGGTAACTGCTTTGCAGGCACTGCATTGCACAGCTGTAATCTCCCAGAGAAGCCTGTCTGTGGTCAGGGGATGTGTGACCGGGTTTGCAAAACTTGGACCAAATTCAATCCTTTAAAATAAATATTCTGTTACTCTGCTCATTACTATGGAGTATAATATCCATAGAATAATACAGAAAACTGCAGTGCTAGAGCAAGAGGGTGTCAAGAACAGAAACGTTTCTGTTTATTTAGAAAGCATTACGATTTTAATTGAAAAATCAGAGAAGTTTTCATAGCATCCCTGTGTTTTGATATGTGGATATGTCACTAGATACAGAGATACTATATGATCCTTTGCATTCCTGGATGCCATTTCTTAAAACTGTTTGATTTTAAAGAACTTGAGTGGGAGAATTATGGCTCACTGATTCACTTGAGATTTTTGTCAAATTAATTACAGGTTACTCTTCCCTGCCAAGGGAAAACCCAAATTATAAAATACCACAACTGCTGCTGTCAAACATAGTAATTATATGCTAACCTAGGCTAAATGGGAACCAGTATAAAATAGGATATGTAAAGGGACCCTGTAATTTACTATGGTATAGTTAATTTACATTATTTTAAAAAAGGAAAACTGCATTTCAGGCAATTGTTTGGCTGACCTAATGCTTCCAGGGAAAATTCTTTGTCAGCATGTATCCATTTCAGCTCCAAAGAAATATCCAGATTTGAATTTTTTCTCATAAAATGTGTAGATATGTCTGAAGACATTTCTTATTCTTCTGTATGTACAGATCACTCCAGTAACCAAAGACTTTTTATTAAATATGAATGCATTTGTTGTTCCCAGCCCATTTCTGGACATGTTTTCCAAGAAGGTTCTGCATTTGCTGCTATGCAGTGCAGCTCTCCCTGAGAGAAGTCAGCCCAGCTACAGCTTGCTCTGAAGTGAAAGCAGCAGAGCTGTAGAAAGATTTCTGAATTTTCCTGTGCAGTGACCAGCAAGTTACAGAGATGGCTGCAGAAAGGCTTTGCATAACTGTTCTCTTATTCTAATTTAAGCACTTTCCTGCATGTACTTTATTTAATAGGCATTTGTGTCAAACAATAGCCTATAGATGCAACTAAATTAGTAAAAAATAAGGAAACTAGGGCAAACTTCTGCATTTCAGAAGGAAGATGCCTGCATTTTCCCACATGTACCAAGCAGTGTACATTTCAAGGAAACTGAAATGTAACTTGAAATTGAAATGAAATTGAAAGTGTAATGTAACCTTTGGCTTGAGCTCTGAAACATCAGCTCCAACAGTCCCTCCACACACACACACAAACACACAAGCACACAAACAGACACTTAAATAAGATACAGGGGGGGGGGTCTGTTTTTGTGTTACTAAGGCTCTCCAAATTCTTGTAGAAACCAGAAGTTCTAATATGTAAGACTGGTTTGTTGTTGGGTTTTTTTAAAGGAGAGAAAGGGTGGAAGAGGGAAAGGAGGGAAAAGAAGGGAAGAAGAAAAGAACAGTTACCAGGTATTAACATCTTTGCCATCATCCTGAGAGTTGTGGTTTCTTCTTCCTCTCACCAGACCTAGTTTGAGTCATTTTTGTAAGTTTGGTAGCACACTTCTACACCTTTCTTTTTCTTCCCTGGTCCGCAGCTTCAGGTTACACCTGCATTTGCTGTATACAGTGCCATTTATTTATGTTATTATCTATTTCTTGGTTCTCTTTGTTACTCCCAAAGTCAAGTTTACAGAGCCAGGTCTGCATTTTTAATTTTTTTAAACGAAGCATCAGTGAGTTGTTCATAGATGCTCCAGTCCCCAGGCCATTCCCATCTCTGTTGCTGTGTGTGCAGCCTGTAGCAGGCATCGCTCTTGCCAGCATCAGGCTGTAAGCTTTGCACCGGCTTTGCATGGCCTGCGGACCAGGGCTTGCCAGGTCTGCTCAGTTTGACCTTGTCCTGACTGGCCTTCAGCTTTGTTTTGCTGGGCACACCTGTGACAGCAGTTTCTCAAACTGACTGCCTCTATCTAATGTGATTTGTGAAAGGATATCGTGGGTTTATGTAGAGAGCAGCAACAAACATCTCCTGTAGATGGGATACTTAGTACTCTTAGACAATGGCATAGTGCAGAAAACACAGGCCTGGTACAGCAGCAGAGACCTCGTGGTGTGGAGGCACAGGATGAAGGAGTGCAGAGAGGGGAAATAAGGGTTTGTTTGTGTGTGTGTGTGTTACGTGGGTGACACAACACCAATAAAACAAGAGCCTACAGCACGGCACAGAATTGTGCAAAGATGCATCAGCAGAGGCACGAGGAGCAAATGGCCCTTCCCTAGCCTATGCATGATAACCAGGTCAGCCCCCACTAGCCTGAAATATTCTCTTTATCATGGATGTCTCTGCCTTTGAACATAGTAAACGCTGGGAGCATTAGGAGCTGTTGCCACATTCTCCACAACACAAAGTAATACATGGCACAGAGCCAGGCTGAAACAGAGTAGACTCAGTTTCAATTCCTGAGCTGCAGACTGACTGTTCTTCTTTGGCAAACCCAGGGAAAAGCTAAGTTTCACTTTCTTTTTCCCAGTAATTACATCACAGATCACGTGAGGGCTGGACCAAGTTAAATGGCAGGCATAACAGAAGTGGGCAGCACTCCTCTGGCTTTGGGGCTACCTGAACACAAGTGAGCAGAGAAGGAAAACCATGAGGTAAGAAAGCAATGAGTCTCTGAAAGATGCTTTTTTTCTCTATGCCACGGGAAAATAATGCTTATTATTTACATAAATGTAGGCAGTGAGGGACTTTGAGTATCTAAACAACAGAAAATATTTTACAGAGTATTTAGACAAGAACCAAAATAAAATAAAGATGCTCTTGAATGTTGTCATGTTATTGCTTCTCTAATGAGGTTCAGTCTCTGTGAGTAGAACAGAAAGTCAGAAAAATTTTGTGCATGCACTGTGCAGATGAAATCCAGGCTGTAGCAGGTGCAGCCAAAGAGGTATAATCTGTCTCTCAAACCTGTGTTTGTGATTCCTCCTTGATTTGCTTCCTCATAATTTTGCAGTCTTTCCACTCAGTCCTTTTTTTTACCCAAAAGATTTGATTGTGCAGTTAAGCAGCAGATGCTGTGCCCCTGCTAGGAGTTACAGGAGGGACAGCAAAGAAGTGTTTCTAAGAAAGGAATTTGACTGAGAAGCCTCAGTAACAGAATTGTGTGTCAATCCCTTAATTAAGGGAAAACACAGTATGGACTAAAATGTCATCTCTGTGTTGTAAAAATGTCCCCTTGATTGTGTGACAAAGGCCAGTCTGTCCACCCACACAGGTACACAGGTAGGCAATGGCAGCAAGGGAAACCCAAATAACACCCTGCCCTGGTGGCTCCCAGGCCCCATTTGCGAAGAAAAAACTGTTGAATGATGGAGAGGGATTGTCCTGATTTCATCTGGTATAGAGTAGTTTCTTCTCAGTAGCTGGTACAGTGTTTTGGTTTCATTATGCCAATTATGTGTATAACACACTCACAATTTGTTTGTAGTTGTGTTTATCCTACTCAAGGACTTTTTTGTGTCTCATGCTTTGCCATTGAGGAGGTGCATAAAAAAGCTGGCAAGGGCACACCTGGGGCCGGTGATCTGAACTGCCCAAAGGGATATTCCACACCAGAGAACATCATGCCCAGTATATAAACTGAGGGAGTCACCTGGAAGGGGGCTGATTGGGGTGCAGGGACAGAGTCTGGCATCAAGCAGCAGGTAGTGAGCAATTGTACTGTGCACCACTTGTTTTTCTTTGAGTTTTATTTTTTCATCATAATTATTAATATTTACTATTACTATATTTTATTTTGTTTCAGTTATTAAAAATTATTAAATTCTGATCTTAACCTACAATTTTTACTTTTGATTCTCCNGCAAGGGCACACCTGGGGCAGGTGATCTGAACTGCCCAAAGGGATATTCCACACCAGAGAACATCATGCCCAGTATATAACCTGAGGGAGTCACCTGGAAGGGGGCTGATTGGGGTGCAGGGACAGAGTCTGGCATCAAGCAGCAGGTAGTGAGCAATTGTACTGTGCACCACTTGTTTTTCTTTGAGTTTTATTGTTTCATCATAATTATTAATATTTACTATTACTATATTTTATTTTGTTTCAGTTATTAAAAATTATTAAATTCTGATCTTAACCTACAATTTTTACTTTTGATTCTCCTCCCTGTTCCACCAGTGGGGACAGGGGGAGATGAGTGAGCAGCAGCATCATGCTTAGCTGCCAGCTGGGCTTAAACCACACCAGGGATACAGGAGTATTAAGGACCAGTAGAATGTCACCAGGGTCTGGTTAATAAGGGTGTGTGAGTGTGTGTGTCTATGGATGAGGCACCTGGGGAGAGAGAGAAGCTCCCTAACCAGCCACTGGACATCCAGAGCCAGCATCTGAGGAGCCACAGGGTTAGTGAGTGAGTGTGTGCTTTGCACCAGCAAGCGGAATGGGGTTGCATACTCATGGGCTGTACATCCAAGTGCCAGCAACTGGAGAGGCTGGTGAGATCTGGGACCCAATTCCTGGATACATTAACCATATAATCAGTATAACCATTACATAAGAAGGTGCTATGATCATACAAGGATTTAAAAATGCAGGGAATTCAAAATTAAATTCATAATACAAACCATAACATGTACAAAGGTTTAGGAAATTGACTAAATCACATTATTTATAGTTTAAGGGAATCTTACGTGATTACATCTTTTGGGTAGGCTTCAGCAATTGTTTCCAGCACAGGAAATACGTTCCTGAGGCCCAAGGGTGTGCCAGCTTTACTGCAGAGACCAGCCCTCCATTTTAACATCCATAGCAACATCTGTTTCTGTGTAAGAGGTGCCATCATACACTGGCAAGAAGAATTACTAAAATAATTATTCAGCACTTTGGACCTAGGGCTCCCTACAGCTTTGGCTTGTTTGAAGTATTGTGGACTAAGGGCACCAAGTGAGGTATTGCCTGCCTTTAAAGTACATCATGCCTGGCTTAAAAACAAGAATAGCAAAAAGTAAATGGGGTATAAACAACTTTTTCTTTGATTTCTTCTAGTACCATTTCCAAGGATTCCTTGAAGACTTCCCTGTTGCAGTTAGAATGTCATTTTACATGGGCTTTGCTGAAGAAGCATGTAAGTCTTGAGGTCCTAGAGGAAACAGTACTTGATCATATCAAGTTTTTCATAGAATGTGAGATTAGAGATTATAATATGCTCTCCTATGTAAATCACCTAAAGAATTCAAATGAGGAAGCTCTGAAAAACCTCAAAAAAGCTGAAGAAGCTATTCAAAAACGTCATCCAGATGAAATTGCTAGGAGAAGTCTTGTTACCTGGGGGAACTATGCCTGGATTTATTACCACATGCAGAGATATGAAGAAGCTCAAACTTACATAAGCAAAGTGGAAAACAGCTGCAAAAATCTTTCAAGTACTGCTCATGGGAAGATTCAGCTTCCAGAGATCTATGCTGAGCAAGGATGGGCATTATTACGTTTTGGGGGGAATTACTTTGAGAGGGCAAAGAATTGCTTTGAGAATGCTATGAAGAGTGAGCCTGATAACCCAGATTTTAATGCTGGCTATGCGACAGCAATGTATCGCCTGGAAGGTAACGCTCAGTTGTATGGTAAAGAGATAACGCCATGCCTCGAGGCCCTGCAGCAGGCAGTGAAACTGAATCCAAATGACACCACTCTTCTGGCATTACTTGCATTAGAACTTCAGCGATTAAATCGAGATAATGAAGGGGAGAGGTACATTGAAGAAGGACTGCAGAAAACCCCTGACTTTCCTGTTTTCCTGCGACATGCTGCTAATTTTTACAGAAAGAAAAGAGAACTGAACAAGGCAGTGGAGATTTTGAAGAAGGCCCTAGCACTGACGCCAAAGGCTGTCGTTCTGCATCACCAACTAGGACTCTGCTACAAATTCAAGGCACTTCAATTGAAAAAGACAAGATACCCACCTCAAGAGCAAATGGAGGATCTCATGCAGCTTGCCATTTTTCATTTTAAAACAGTGATTGACAAAAAGCCAATATTTTTTTCTGCCTATAGTGACCTAGCAAGCACATATGCAATAGGCAAGAGGTATGAAGAAGCAGAAGAGATATATCAGAAAGTGCTTCAGAGAAATGATCTAGACTGTGATGAAAAACAACAAATCTACTTCAATTATGGCCATTTTCAGCATTTTCACATGAAGTCAGAATCAAAAGCCATTAAATATTACATAGAATGTCTGAAAATTGAAACAGATTCCTCTGCAAGAAGAAGGTCCAGTGAAGCTGTGGAGGCATTATTGACAGAGAAAATTGAGAGCGGTTTAGGAGATGCCACCGATATTGGTATGCTTGGACTCGTACATAACCTAAATGGTAGGAAACAAGAAGCAATTGAATGCTATGAGAAAGCCACTGCTTTGGATCCCAACAATGAAGAATATCTGAATGCATTAGCTGAGCTACAACTTTCCATCTCAAGCTAAAGCTCACAAAAATCTAGTGTACAAAAAAATCCCCCAAACCAAGGAGGTTTGAACAGACTCTCAAAACTTTTTTTGTTGTCTGTTTTTCTTTTGAAGGTAGACATTATGACCAAATGGAACACAGGTGGCATCACTTTCCACTCATAATGTAGAAACTGCAGACAACGATTGTTGATTTGTTCATTCACTAACAGAGCATGCTTGGATAACAATAACATATATAGAGAGAGAGCTAATCTAAGTTAGTCTTCAATGCTAACATGGGTATAAATGTTGTATTTAAGTGATGGTCTGTAGAACACAGAACTTCTATGCTGAAATCAGATATTACCTTCTACTGAGAAAAAGATAAGGGAATCATAGCGTAGTATTTTGTCTGTATGCTTGAAGGGCATGTTTATACACAAATAGAATTTCTGAAGCTTTTCTAACTATTTCAAAAATATCTTTTGTAGAAGAAACTTTTGTTGAAGGCTTGTTCAGTTTACTACCTTGTATGCTGTTTAATTATGAAAAACAAACACTGTTTAGCTAGTCCACTGGAAAGCTTACAAAATGTGTGTTATTGTTGTGAACTACTAAAGTCTGTTGAATCTATAAACTGTTGCTTCTGGGTGTCTCTCTGATGATCAGCCTTCATGGTAGTAGATTAAGTAAAGAGAAATAGCTATTCCAAAAAGTTAAGGAGGATAGTTTTGGTAGGATATGAAAGGCTGAGGAGACAGCCCCATTTATTTTCCCTGAGCTCTCAGCAAAGCTGGCTCCAGGGGCATCGCACCAAAGAATTAAACTGTGCACAAAACAGCATCTGTCTATTTTACCCAAAATACCCTATCAGGAACCACAACAGCAAACATCTGGAGAGGAAGGAAGGACACTCTTTGAGATGCCAAAGAGATGGTTGTGGCCATGCTTGTCAGAAAAGTCAGGGATAGCAAACACACACAAGAAATGATCTGAACTGGACATGGAGGGGAGAGCACCACAGAGCAGGGCAAGGGAAGATAAGGGGCACGTGGAAAAAGGGGTGGGTGCCTGAAGCGGTGCACTTCAACAAATCCCAGAAAGCAACCCACACTTTCGGGGCCTGGAGCACACTTGCAAAAAAGCTAAAAGGACAGATCTTTGTTCGGAGATCCAAAGGCTGTTTATTGCTCCCAAGAAGGTCCATAGACAAAGACAAAACTGGGTGGAGGGCTCAGGGTTAAAAATGGGAAAAAAGGGGTGGATCTGAGGGCCGAGGACCAATGGGAACAGGGAAAAGTGGTGCAGGGGAGGGGCAGCAAACTAGGGAAACCAATGAGATAACAGGGGCAGAACACTGCAGCAAACTGGGGCCAACAGGGATTGAGAAAGGGGAGAACATTCTAGGGGATATACATATATGGTGAAGAGGGGCTGAATGGGGCTGGAACAACTGGGAGAACCAATGAAACTTGAAACATTAACATGTCCTTGCAAAGGCCCATGGGAGGGAGGCTCTTCTCACCCTAAACTTAGAGAGGTGTTTATCCTAGCTTGTTTCTGCTCCTCCTAGGTTCACATTCTATTTTAGTGGTAGGATTTTGAGCCTCCACAGGTGCCGATAGGGTCTACATGGTTGGAAGAAAGTGCTGAAATGCCAAAAGTCTGCAGCTGTCCAACTAAATTTTGATATTTTTTGTGGTATTCTGTTCTAAATAGTGACAGCAAACTGGTGACAGAACCCATCAAGAAGGATGTGCACTTTAGTTTCTAGCCATCCTGGAGCATTCCTGCACCCACAACAGCACCCCTCTACAGACAGGATGACAAGCCATGAAGGAGTGCAAAACACCAATGCCAGATCACAAAACAACAGTAAACCTCTTCCTTCTCAACTCTCTTTCAGAGAATCTTTCATAACACGAGCAAAAGCAATCAAGTGTACATAATTGCAAACACCCTCTTCCGAAGAAATAGCTGGAGCAAAATCCACCCTTATTTCCCAGCCACCTGCCAGCTTCTCTCTTACATACAAAGGCAGCCCTGCCTAGGGAAGGAGCAGTGAGGAGGGAGAACAGGGAGGACTGGGAACAGTTCTGACAGACCACTCCTGAAAGCTGTCTGGAACAACAGTGGGGGCAAAGTCAGGAACTGGTGACACGACGTTGGTGTGCCCAGCTATGGGGACAAAAGGGTCTGTTAGATGACCTCACTGCCTTTGTAAATCTTGAGGGCTTCTAAGCTCAGCAGCAGTGCTATCTAAACTCCACTGAGGGCATAGAGGGTGGAGGGCAGCAGGGAAGAATTTGAGGAAGAGGTGGTGCAAGCCATGGTGACACATCCATTCTCCCCTCTACACTGCCACCAGGACATCTCCTGAAAAAAGAACCTTGAAGAAATAAGGATAAGCTATAAATTATTTTGGAAAAAAAAATTATGAAGAGTCATAGCAGCTCGATCTGCACAGTGAAGAAACTGTGAGACATAGTAATGCAAAAAGTGTATTTGTTGTGCCTCACCTCCTTTGTACTCTGCAGGACTGCTCTGGACCACAGATGCCTGTGGATGCACCCAGATATCCAGCCTTCTGGATTTTGCCTGTCTTGTAAATGAGGAAAAACGTTATTTCCCACAGGGTGGTGCTGCTGCGTTGCCTGGCATGCTGACATGGGGAGCAGGTTGAGTTGGAGCTTTGGGAGGTAGAGAAAATGAAACACACATTTTGGAGAAATATGTGGTTTTTTTGGGCAAAACTAGAACTGCACAGAGGCTGAACACATCTGTCAATTAATTCACACCCAAGTATGAATACACCGCTGAAGCTGATGCTAGCAGTGTAGGGAAAAAATGAGTGAAAACAACGCTTCAGGAAGTATCAATTTATGACTCACAAGCACCTTCTAAAGTATATAGAAAATTTTACTGCAATACACCAGAATAATCACTAAGAAGGTATTATTTATTGAGGCAAACTAAGAATTTTGCTATGCTGACCATGAAGTAGTGTTACAGTTTAAGTTAAATGAGCTATTCCTTCTCACATAAATTTGTAACACTTTACAAAGCAATAATATGTGGCAATGTAAAATACATTCACCATATAGTAACACAGCCTTTGTCTTTCAAGAGATAAATTATTATCCAAGCTGACAGGAATGTTTCAGGAATGCTTCTTCTGAAAAAAGAGTAATTTTTCAGCAGAAGGTACTCGATTTTTCCAATGTTGTTTTCACACAACTTTCCAAGGTTCAATTTATTAAATGTTCCAGATTATCACTAGAATATAAATAAATTCAAAATAATTATTATTTCCCCATTTCAAACCTCATGGAATGGAGACACATGGGATAACTTCAGTAGCTGTAAGCAGTTTCACTTACTTACACTGAACTTCCATCCACTGCACAGAACAGAGCATAATCCCAGGTAAGATCCATCTGAGGTAGAATCTGTGTTGGACAGATGTTACCCCAAGCCAAGTAGCACCACGCTGTCCTGGGAAGCCGGACAGGCTCAGCAGTGCAGTGCTCCAGCCGAGCTCATATCCATCAATGTTTGTGTCCATCAGGGCTGGTGGGAACAACATAAAATTACAGGATCGTTAAGGGTGGAAAAGACCCCTAAATCCTCAAACATCCAGTGTTCATCTAGCAAATTCTTCACAGCTGGCTCAGGATTCTTGACTTATTCCCATACTAAGCTATGCCAGGAAATGTCCTCTATGGAGGACAGCCTGAATATTATGATCTCTGAAAAAAAATATTGCCGATACCATAAATCATTCTTTAAAACTATTGTGAGCCAGAGATTTCTATAATGCGTTGCCTGAAATATTTCACATGGCAGGATGAAGGTGATCTGTTCAGCCTGGGTTCTGTGGAGCAGGAGCTAGAAGTTTGGCCTGAGGCTTCACCAGCATGGATTGTGTTCCCATTTCTTCCACATGCAGGTCATCTCCTGCTACGCTTCTTTCCTTCTGTTTCTTAGTGGGAGCATTCATGACAGGGCTGATATTTCACAGTGTGCTTTATGCACAGAAGTCTTTATTACAGTATATAAGCTTTTCTCCATTGACTTAAGTCAGAGCAGAAACAGTATTGGAAAGCCCTGAAAGAATTTTACCATTTTCTACAAAAGGTCTGTGGATAAAACCAGTTGAATATTTGCTGCTAAATATGATATTTAAAACAATAAGTATTGCTTAAAAACTATAAAGGGAAAAGCCTATGAAAAAAATCTTGAAATAATAAAAAAATGATAATAATGTATCACACAGTATAATTTATTATGATAAAAATGCATATAGCATTATTACAACAGGCTTTTACAATATGCAGTTCTGACATGAACAACAGGTGACATGTGATGTGGTAAACAAAGTAATTAAATTTTTGTAAATTTATTTATGGTGGTAATTTATAACTTGTTCAAAAATTATATTTTTGGTTGACCACACTATTCCCCACTTTTTAAAATATTAAAATATTGTATTAAGATCTAAAACATTATCTTCATCAGTACTAATTAATAAAACCAATTAAATTTTTTCCAAATGTGCATATTTTTCCTAACTCATTAAGAAACACCCATGGATAATTTTTGACTCTTTTTTATGAATATATGTTAAAAACTAAATTGGGGATCAAAACTCAATTTTCATGCTGAGCTGAAGAAAAATTATGTCATTGGCTTTAAGAAGATTTTGCACTGCTCTTGCTTATTCTATGGTCTGTGCACATAGATCATGCTACTGGCTCTGACTACATTCCTGAAGCAGGACAATGAGAAAGGCTTCATTTAAACACAAATGATTTTAATATGTTATATTTGAAATACACTTGAATAATAAAACTACTTGATACACATGCTATTCATATATATATATGTGTATGTATATATATAAATACATTATACTCCTATGGCTGTGCTCTTGGTCTAAATCAAATTGGTGAACATCAGTCTATGTTGCTTTCACTTCCAAGGCACAGAGTGGAAAAGGACACCATGAGCAGCCATTGAACACACTGCAGACTGACAAAACTAGTAGTTCAGTGTGAGTGAAAATTATTTGGACTCTGATCAATTTGTTAATGAACAGAATACAGCTTGATGCAGCATTAAAACACTGAAACTATTTGTATTGTGGAATGTGGAGTTTTCCATTGCTGACAATGTTTTCACTCTGGAAATGTAGAAAATCACAGTATTTATTAGACCATCACATCAGTAAGTTACTCCAAGAGCTACATTCATTCCCTAGCTCCTGTGAAGCAGCCAACTGGAGTATATTCCTCACACAAGCAGCAGGAAACTGTCAGCAAGTCACAGCTCTTGTGTTCTGGCCATCAAGGAAAAGTGACCTGACAGCTCTTCAGATGGTACAAATGAGCAATTGGCACCACCTGAAGACGCAGCTTCTGGGTCTGAAAAGAGACAGACTTGCCACTGCAATACACAGAAACAATTCTGCCAACATCCTCTCCAGATCAGCCTGTGGGGTGGGCAATCTCTCAGCCATCTGGTTGCATGAACTCTAAAGTTCTCTAATAGGTGCTGATTTTACAAGAGGAAGAGGCTCTGTGTTTGAAAACACAGGAGCCTCTCTGGTCTCTTGGGCTGCCTTTGGGCTTCTTCCACGAATGCAGTTAAAGCACATTTGTCTATCAGCATGCCTGGTCCCATGGCACAAATTTACTCCTCTTCAGATAAGTAGAGCCACCACAGCACATTTTCCACCCTCCAAGACAAGGATCAGCTGAAAGATCATACCCAGAATGTCAGTGTTTAGAAGTTCAAGTTTTAAAGGTATCCAGAAGAAAAAAGAAAAAAAGTAAAATTTGCTATAGAGTGTGTGGGAAAGCAGGTCTAAAACCATATTTGAAATTAAATTGCAATGTATGTACAAAGTTCAGGCACATTGTAAAAATTAAAGCTGCTCCAGAGATACTTTCAGCATAGATCAGTTTCCTGCCAGATTTTCATTTAAAAAAAAAAAAAAAATCAAAACCAAAACAAACAGATGACTTTGGCATTTGAAACACTCATTTGCAAAGAGTTTCATGCAGACTAATAAATGCAGAGATTTTTTTCATAGTGTGTGTAATTAGTCCATTGAAACATACTAGACCACAAAATGAAAAAGCTTGAAAAAGCTTGTGTCATTAATAATATTTTTAAATGTAAATGTTATTGTTCAGTTTTGGTGACTGATCCCTGTGGAGTCAACATTGCATTTCAAATAAATCTGTGAACACTTGTATTTACAAACTATTTTCAGTCTAGCTTTCTTCTATTACTGCATTAACTTGGTATTACTGTTCCTGTATGTAGATTTAAGCAAACTAAAACATGACAGAACAATCTAACTGAGAGAGGTCTTGTTTCACAGGAGAAGTATCTTCAACAGTGTAACACCACTGAGCCACGTCTGTCTCAGGCTGTGCCCTACTGAATCTCAACAGCACTTGTCACCTGTTGCTGAAGCTGTTTGTATCCACAGCCAAAAATTCAACATCTCTTTGGTCTAATTCTGCTGTGACAGAATAAGCTATTGCTCCATTTGTCCAGATGTGCTGTTTCAAGGCTGTGTTACTAGTGAGGGATGGCAAATGTGTTCTTTTGATTTTCTTTGCTAGTCTTGCAAAGCACAATAGTGCTGAACTAAATATCATAGAAAATCCACACAGGAGAAATGATGCAGTATAGCTGCCAGTTGTGTCCACAAGCCAACCTGTAGGGGAAAAAAAATCTTTTTAGAGGTCCACCAGTATTCTCATGGATAATTTACAAATCCTGTTACCCAGTTATAAACTTCTGGAGTTATCACATATAAATACAATCAAAAATACACATTTATGTCACCATCACTGTACTTTTACATCCTGGGGCAGAGAGGGATTTATTTTCAGCAGGCAAATTATATCTTTATGGCCTTTTGTTTGGAGGTCAAATCCACAAGAAAAGGCAGAGCAGTCATCACCACACTACTAAATAAACATCTTCCAACTGCCTGGATTTAGCTGGCAGTCTTTAGAAGGCTTAGAGAGCTCTAAGATCTTCATGCAGAAACATTTATTAAGCTATGGCCAGGCTCATGCTTCACTCAAAACAATTCTATTTGGCAATAATTTTTGCTATGGAAAATTAAATTAAAATCTTAATGAGCAGTGATTAATTGGAAATTGATGTAAGCATCAGACAAAATATGCAAGATACATATACTTGGTTGTTTGAAAAATATCTCAGAAGTTCCACAGTATTAAAAACTGTGTCAAGTGCTTTCTAAAGAATAATAAGGGAACAGCTCTCATCCTTACTTCACTGTAATGGTACGGATGGGAAAAATTATGCTTAGATATTACAGGGATGAGTTTATGACCAAACAGGAGTGGAGCTGACTCACCCACCTGTTCAAAGCAATGTAGAGACTAAACAAAAAAAGAAAACAAACAAAAAAAAAACAGACTTGGAATTAAACTCTCTTTAGAGAGATTTAGATTTTACAAAATAATGTAATTTCACAGTGAAATATTTTACTCCTTCTAATTGCACAGTTTCTAAACTATGTGAAGTGATGATGTAACAGCTCTTAGAAGTCCATTTCATACTGGTTTGTTTTTTAAATTTCATCTCACTTCATATGTAGAAATCATCCCACCAAGACCAAGATGGGAGATCTAAAGACTTATGAATGTCCTGATGTGTTATTCCCACAACCCAGAGGCTGCCTTCACATTCACTGTGCATTTGCTATCCTTACTCCCCTTTTACATCACAGCAGGAGGTAAGTCTGAAGTACTGATAAGGTTATAGGAAAGTCATTTGGCAAAACTGACCTGCCACAGGTGGGCTCACTAGATATGGTATGGCATGAAGAAAATACACAACTCCCAGTGCTGATGATAACAAAGGAGTTCCCACTACGTCTGCTGTCACAACAGGGATCAGCGTTACATAGGCTCCATCAAAGTAGCCGAAGGTAAATGAGAAAGGCACAAGCAAGGGGAAGCTTTGGAGAACTGGCAGGCAAAGACAAGAGAGGCCATCCATTCCCACAGCAAAGAGGTAGCAAAAGTACCGATGTTTCTTCAGGCACCTGCACATTTCAAAACAGAAAAGAAAAATATTATCACTGAAACCAACATTTCAGCTTCTATGCCCTGGCACGCAGTGCTTCAGTCTCTCTCTCTCTTTTCTATAGCTCAAATTTAAGTCAATTGCCTTACACAAGTCTTCACTCAGCAGACAAGCCCAGGTTGGGAAAGTTGCCCACTTACAGCTGCAGAAACATCTGGCCAGCAGCAGCCGTGCTGCCTGCAGTGTTCTTCAGGATGTTCCTAGTGACAGAACGCTGCTGCCAGGATTTTGCAGTCCCCTGAAGGTTCAATTTTCAAAGTAGTATTGCATTGGGCTTTACCATCCCAGCTCAGCAAGGTGCTCCCAGTATTATGCATAAAATATTGCAGTATACCTCTCTTAGCTGTCACCTTTCCAGTCAGCCCTTAAATGTGAGTTAATGTGAGCTAAGTGAGATGGCAATTCCCTTCCTTCCTGCTCCACAAAAACAGTAATTGATTTTTCCCACAAACTAAATAAGTGCAAAGAATGCATCCTTTAGAATCCAAATCCTTGCTAATTTGGCCAGTATCTATTGATGTTACAGATGCTGTACACTGATGTTTGGTGTGAGCTGAGTTCACAAAGCATGGTGAGTTCTTATATACTGGAAAATGTATAACAATTCTCAGTTAGTCCTTCCTAGCATGTGCCTAACAATATTGGGCCAGACCCTGGACCCTCTTTCATGACTTCTGTGCCTCCCCAGCAGCACAAAAGAGATGGAAAGGCAGAGGAAGCAGGGTGGAATCCCCTTGGAAATTGACATGGAGAATCACACTCAACATACCTCAAGCAAGGGGTTACATTCCCACTATCAAACATACAAACACCACATTTTTTCAGGAAAAAAGATATTTAACCAGCAGACTTGAACAAACTCAGAAGAGACCAAAAGATTAAACAGCAAGCATTCCTGAAAGTTAGACTGTGTTGTTGGGGTTTTTTAAGTTACGCATGCTACAGAAAGAATACATAATGTTAACTTTTATATGTGTTATACCTTGCTTGCATCCAGCCTCCCACCAGCTAAAGCTTACACTTGATCAGCCAGAAGCCCTTACCTTCTGTCTGTGAGCCATCCAAAGGTGATATTACCAATGATGTCTATGACACCAAGTATGGACATGAGGAAGGCAGCCTGGTGATGACTCACTCCAACACTCAAAGCATAAGGCACTAGGTAGACAAAAAGAGGGCTGCAGCCATATGCCATAAATAAAATTGACACTGCCAGCACCATGAAGCCTGGCATCAGCAAGAAGTCGTATTCCTTCCATGAACAGTAGCATAAACATTCATGAGGCCATAATTTGATTAAAGGTGAACAGATGGACATTCGCTTTAAGTCTTGTTTCTCTATTTCAGGGACATAATTCTGTTCAAGCAACTCAGGAGCAGTTTTACAATCCTCCTTAAGAGAAATAGGCCGCATCAAGGCACCACAGACACAGAGGTTTAAAACAAAACCTCCCAGGATGAGCAAAGCTCCTCGCCAGGAAAACTGCTCAATTAAGAGCTGGACCACAGGAGCCAGGATGAAGGTACCAATTCCACTTCCTGACATGGCTATTCCATACGCCAGTGCTTTCCTTTTGTTGAAGTACTTGCCCACCATCGCAATGGCTGGAGAATAACAAAGTGCAAACCCAAGTCCTAGAAGAGAAAGCAAAGTGCAGATGGCTTAATACTAAACATGACATATGGAACATGTTAAAGCAAACCACATAATGTATTTTCATTAGTACAAATGAATAGAAAGCTTTTTCTGATTCTGTAGCACGCAGCCCAGTCTGAGTGTGATGAGAAACTAGGATGACGTCTTTCTTCCACTGGCAGGGTCACTGACTTGACAAACCTAACTGATGACCATTAACCCACAATAATAAGACTCAGACAGAAGTGATGGGGTTCACTTCATAACAAGAACAAGGATGATCACTAAACATGAGAGAACTGGTGTGCCAGCATCTCCTGCATACAAGATGAGGTCTTGCCCCAGGGTCTGCACCAATGCTGGCACTGGACACGCTGTCCTGATGAGGCACCACTTTGTGTTTTGGTCTGTTGCAACCCTGAACATTAATGTTCAGGTCTCTGAAACACAGTACAAAGAGCCTGTCTCTGTTACTAATATTCTACAAAAAACCTCTCTTGGTCCACTAAACAAACTCCTTGCAACAGCTGCTTGGAGTCCTGACCATTTTAAATCCCTGCCTACAAGTAAAGAGGGGAGGAAAGCCTCAGAAAGCCAGATCCAGTTGAGTAAACAAATAAGATCCATCTTTTGGATGGAGAAAAAGATTGTGGTCTCTGCTGCAGAATCACAGAGCAGGTTTTAATCATCAAGTGGTTGCCCTAACACTAAAATATGTATTTCTGAATTAGTAACAGAAATTAGTTCCTGACTAGGGTTTTGGAGCATGTCCTACATTGAGGGTGAAACAGTCCCCAGTGCCTTTGGCAGAACTTGCTGATAGAGGATAAAACAGTCCCCAGTGCCGTAACCGGCTTGCCACATCCTCCTCAAAGGCCACACTGTGTGGGGCAAGCACTAAACCTGCCAGGATGGAATAAGAGGATTAGAGGGACTCTGGGCA
The DNA here is from genome assembly GCA_013399945.1 of Ploceus nigricollis. Taxonomy (NCBI): domain Eukaryota; kingdom Metazoa; phylum Chordata; class Aves; order Passeriformes; family Ploceidae; genus Ploceus; species Ploceus nigricollis. The sequence goes on from VXBC01011533.1 coordinate 439,962, forward strand.
GCGGGTGCCCAGTCTGGCACCCCTCAGGAGGCAAGGGGACAAGCAGGGCACAGAGCTGGGGTTGGACCTGTACAGGCAGCAGAGCCAGCAGAGCAGCCCTGAGCTAGACATCATCACTCAAGAGCTATGAAAATCATGCTTCATTAGGCATACACACCATTTATTTTTCAGTGAGTTGGCAAGGGGAAATAGGCCTCAAAAAAGCCAACAAATGTCCTGTGAAAAGTGGAAAGTTTAGGGCTGAAAACATTTTAATACCTCTTAGAAGGAATTCTGCTATTTATTGACACTCCGCAATCTCACCTCTGCTTCACTCTTTGGTTTCAAGTCCTGCTGCTTCTATGGATATAGACATTCACTTGTTGTGGTCCCATCTGCTCTCTGGGTTGGGGGCACCACATCTAGGCTTTACCAACAGTTCACCTCTGTTAATCAGTCCCCACAGGCTAAAAGTTCACTGCTTGTAATGCACTTGGCTCTTTACTACTCCATGTACAAGTTGTAACTGCCTTTCCACCTTGGTATTCACAGTAGCTCCCACTAAGGAAGACTCAGAGGTATTAGCATGGTTTGTAGCACACTCCCTCGAGTTACAAGAAGCCTTTTTATTTGTTATGAACACATTTTGTCAACGATTAACATTGTAATACAGGAGCAACATGCGCTAAAATAAAGATTTTTTTTTTTTTTGAAACAAATAAGCTGTTGGCAGCATGTGAACTGCAGTAATTCCACTAACTCGTTACTAAACTCCAGGGGACCAAGTACAAGGTCTTATATCACCGTGGCTACCAGGTCAGTATTAATGAGGAAGGAATGTGTGACCATGGGCCCCTCTCAGGTTCCTCTGTGCACAACAAACACAGGCAGATAGGACAGAGCATAGATTTATTTTCACTGTACCTGAGCAAAAATGGAGGAGCTGCTACAGCAAGACTACCAACCAGCAAATATTTTTGCTGTTCAACTGGAATGTAATGCAGACAAAAGTAAGGCATACAGCTGAGGTGCCTGGTATTCACCATGAGCTCCTCTGTCTCTTACTTACATTTATGTTTTGGTTTAAACTTTTTTCCCAAATATGCAAATATATTAGGGCAATCTAGAACTTCTGCTATAACAAACTCCTCCCAAATCCCAGACAAAACAGGGAAACCTTTTAATGTATACCAACTGCAACAGCAGTCCTTCCTGACCTCCCGTAATTTCAGAATTTTATCAACAGTCTTCTCTCTAACAGAAGGTAAGAGTTGCTTTTGCAGGGTGCTGCATTTGTGTGATACGAGATCAGTCAGTGCTGAAGCTCTTGCTGGCACAGCCTCTCGTCTACAATCATGGGAACAGGTCTGAGTATCTCTATTTGACCAGTGCAGTGTCAATACGACATGGAGGAGAGATCACCCATCATTTTTAGTGTTCCTGTCTTGTGTTCTGGCAGCAACAAAGGGGCTGAATGCATCCTACCTGTGAGGACTCCTAATGATAAGTAGAGATGTTCCAGACTGGTGGCGAATGAGCTCAAAATTAGTCCAGTAGATGCAAGCAGCCCTCCTAGCATGATACCAACTTGGCAGGATACATGATTACTGATTAAACTCCCAAGCGGGGCTTCAAAGAAACAAATAAAGCTGGTAGTTAATGGCAGGTCCTCACACACAGTTCACTGCAATAGTTATAAAAGAAAAGGAAGCAGGAGGAAGCAGGAGGAAATAGTATTTGCAGCTACAGGATGGTCTTCCAACATAACCCTGTCACAATGGCATGAGCACCAAAAATAAAGAAAAAAACTTCTAAAAGTAATTTTTCTGAAAGTCAGGATAAACCTGAAACTTACAGTAGCTTTCTCAGCAGCCATTTCTGTAGATCAAAGTCATTTTGGAACGCAGCTAATCTGCAGTGTAAAGGGGTCAAGACAGGCCACAGGAACAGCCCACACTGTTCATTACTCCATGCTTACAACACTCAAGACTTTTCCCCACCTGGAATTTGCACTTCAGCCCTCAGTAACTTTAGGTGTCCTTCCTCACAACTCCCTGGCCTTGTGGGCTCTGGGTTAGACCCAAACAGGAGAGGTCTCGCATCTTTTGGACAATCTCTAGGGCTGCTACCCTTCTCCTGTACTTCTCCCAACACCGATGTCTTCCAGATCACCCTGCTTCTACCATGGGGTGTCATCACCAACCCTCTCCCGTTCTACTACCTGCAATGCCAGGGCAAGGTTACCTTTATTTCTCTCTTTTCCCCAAGATTTAACTGGGCTGTCACAGGTGAGTTGTTGCATCTCGTTCTGGCTGTGCTCCTCTGCCTTTCTAGCAATTCTTATGGATTAACCTCTTCTGCAGGACTAGGGCATGGATTTTTGCCAAGACATACAGCTTTAAAGCAAACCCATGAGAAATTCAGTACAACTGCTGCGTTGATGCACATGATTTTTAATAATACCAAATTTTCTTTTAAGAGAGAAGACTATTTGTAAATATACACTTTTGATAAAAGGAGGATGGTTGTGACTTGATCTGGAGGCAAGATGTACATCCTGTGCTACATCTCAAATATGACTCCTATCAAAAGGCAAAAGAAACAATTGCTCAGTTAATAGCTCTCAAACATGAAGTGTCCCAATAGACCTCAACAAAAGTACATTTCTGAAAAATTAGATCACTTCACAAAACAAAGTTCTGCTTCTTTTCTTTAGTATGAAGACACTCCCTTGCACAACTGTGTTGGGGAAAGCAGCTTGGATATACCATACCCCAGAGATCCTACAGTATCACTCTTTCCCAGCTGACTCCACCAACTTGTAAGCATGCTAAAAACAGATGAAGCTGATGCAAAACTAGCCACATTACTCTTTAAAAGGGTAATACACACCACAAAGCATCGTAGCACAGTCAACAATGGAGTGGATCCAAGCAGTTCTGGCATAATCCTGTCCAAAGTATGCCTGGAACTCCACAAAAAAAATGGAGATGCACCTAGGACAGAAAACATAAACACCAGTCTGTTAAACATGGAATATTTGCCTCACGGAAAACACTCTTCTCACTCTTCAGGTATAAAAAGTATCCACTTGAAGGTCCTCTCCAGCTCCCAGGTAAATCAAAATTGTGGTTGTGAACATTATAATATCACATGTTTCTTGCTGGGGTATCTGCTGCTAGACTTTTTATGACTCATAGTATTTTGAACTAAAAGGAAATTGAAATGCTAATTCTCCCCAGCAACTTATAGCCCATATGATGATGTTGCTTCCCTGGCACACAAAGCCCTGGCTTCACAGTTCTTCACTGACCTTGCTGCTCACTATCCCACACCCACACAAATTGTGAGGGTAGGGTCAATATAATACCTACAGAGCAAACCCCACCTGCAGTTACATGTTCATGAATGGACAAGCGCAAAGGAACTCCTCTCAAACAGAGAATCAAAACACAGCAGGAGCCTGTGGACCTTCCAGCAGTTTAATAAAGTGCTTCCAGGAGGGGTTACTTGCTCAACTTGACAAGTGTTACTGTTCAACATGTCCCTGCAGAGGAACAGATTAAAAGGCTGCATAATTTCTTTCTCTTTTCTGATCAGAAAGAGATGTGTTTCCTACTGACTGTCCAACAAGACACTATTTCAGTTTTCCTCACTTACCAGGGTGATTATATCTCTGCTTAATATAGCTAGATTGTCCACGTTCACACACACCAGCCTCCTCTATCTCCAGTTGACATCAAAGTCACTGTGAAAGCAATCTCATCCCAGATTGCATTATGTTTATGCGAGGCAGCAGTCTAGTCCTGTTCTTTCTATTTCGAGAAAATATTTTCTGCATATTTTGGATACCAGAAGGGTGCAGAGAGGGGTCTCTTCTCTAGGGCTTGGACCTTCTCAGGCAGGACAGTACCTGAAATGCTCACAGTAGGAGAAGGGGGTATTTACATGATTTTCACATTGACTCACAAGTCCCGCAAATTCACTGGGACGGACAAAAATGAGCACAGCTGTGGGGTCAGAGGGACACAGTGAACCCAAAGAGACCCTACATGATTCCTCCCTCCCCAGTGAAACCACCACAGCCTGAAATAGCTCTACCGGCCCAGGCCTTGATTCTGTAAGAAACCAAGGAGCGGGTGCTGAAAGCTAGAGCAGCTGTCAGAGGAGGCGAGACTAAAGCCAGAGGGCTCAAAATCCCTTGGTTGCCCCCGCAGCCTTAGGGGTTTCAGGAAGCCTTGGAAAATGTAGCAGGAGAGAGTCTGTACTGAACCAGAATAACCCTGTCAGCTGCAGAACATCAGGGGAGATAACAAACCCTTCTCCTAAGGCGGAAAAAAAAAAAAAAAANACAAAGAGGCCAGCAAGACAAGCAGCAGCGCCTTTACCTTGTCACGGCCCTGGTGCAGATAGTGACGAGGAAGCAGCCAGCAACAATCATCCATCCCCAGCCTCCGTCGGGAGGGCCGGCGAGCCGGGCCCGGCGGCATGAGGCCATGGCGATCGCTCCGCTCTCGCCTCAGCGGCAGCGCCTGGCTCCGGCCCTCATGGCCGGCGCGGGCTGGGGCTGCTCGGCACATGTGGCTGCGGCCATCTGGGGAGAGAAGCAGCCGGAGTCAGGACACACTGCACACGCTGTACCTGAACGGCTGGGCACGACGTCCCGCCTCAGCTCTCCCTACCGCAGAAACGGGAGCGCTTTCTTTCACATGCAGTTCATGAAAATTTGTTGGAACCACGAAGGCCATCAGAATTTGAGCCAGTGTCTGGTATCATGCTTTTCATGATAATTTGGGTGATTTGTCCAGCAGTTGCATCCTAGCACACAATACTCTCTTCGCCCCTGCGTGTCACTGCATACACGTGCAAGTCACTTTACTGCTGCCAGTCACTCAGTCACCTCCGGCAGGCTCCCCCGCTCACGCCATCCCTGGCCTGAACTGTATTTTCAGTTGCAATCTCTACTCAAACTAGCTACTCTTCCTCGTACACAATTTGTTTGAGAGAATACAGTTTTCACCTTTGTACGAGAAGGGAATATTTACTCCACAACCAGAGCAGATCTGATGATAAAATGACCTCTGTATTCTCACGAGCTAAACCCCAGATGAAAGCTGCAATCAGCAGGACACGGCAACTTAATTTTGTGAGCATGGACAGTTCACAGAAGGTTAGAGCTCGCCTGTCCCCCTCTCCTAACCACTTAAATCCAAACTGTCTGCATTCAGGCCATAAAATTGTCTCTAAACACACACTGGGTGCTGCAGGACACTGCAGGAGACCCAATGACACCCACTGGATGGACCCTAGGAGAGTAACTGAGCCATGTGCTTTGCTAAGGGACCAACAGCCCTCAGTCCTTTTGCATCAGTGACTGAATGGCAGGGCTCGACCGAAGGACGAGTGCCCCAATTTTCTCAGTTTCCTCACTGCAGGAACACGCAGTGCTGGCTGTCAGTGCTGAATTTCAGTCCATGTTTCTGCCATCACCAGCAAGCCCTTAGCCTCTGGATGGATCAAAGGCTTATAAGAGATAAGCAGAATATCTGAGATGCCTTTCAGTTTTGCTTGAAGAGAAAGTTCAAATACCTTCTATCTCACCTAGCTACAAGAGCTGCTAAGTATGCAGGATTCCCACTGACAAGTACCACAGGCTTCCCAGGAAGTGTTACCTGTTTTGGCAGGTCAGAGGGCTACAGAGCCACTTAAAATGGCAATTAAAGAAAGCAGCTATATGGTTAACAGTGTGCATCCTTGGTCCTTGAAGTTGCTCAGACAGGTGATGCTCAAGGCTTGACTCTGCAAAGCCCAGACCTTCCTGACCCAAAACAGCGAGACACTCTAGAACTAGCCCTAAACTCCACCACATCTGAACCTCTGAGAAGTGTTCATCAGTTACCTCCTTGAGATATCCAGAGTTGCAGCTCAAAACCAAAACCAGAATTATTTTAAGAAAACATATACACACTGCCAAACTCAAAGGTGAGCAAAATAGGAGAAAACAGGTATGACAAACAAAAAACACATGTTGAAAGCTTAGTTGAATTCCTACTAGACTGTAAATAATATCCTGTAACAACACTGTACAAGAGGATCAAAAGACTCTTTTGGAAAACAAAATCTTTGGTAGTGTTGGCACAAATAAATTATATCCTGATGTGTCAATGAAATCTACCATCAAATTATCCTGCCAAATTCACTTGAACAAGCAGAGCCAGTACCAGTGCTTTGTACCATGTGGCCACCACATTTTGCATCTAACACTAAGGGCCTCGGGGTAGATATACTGCATTATTGCAAGTTCAATAAGTTATGTTCAAATGCCTAGATGATTGAATAGCCCATAAGAATCCATGAATTAACAGGGCACTCATAAAGTTCAAGGTATTTAGCTCAAGAGTTTCCTGGCAATCACAGGTAATATAGTTAGGTGGAGTTTGCATAAGCACATGATCCATCACAGAGGGATCCTCAGAATTTCTGTGGAGTCTTGGCAAGGAGAAGCTTCTTATTTTGGGTCTGAGCAGTATCTTTCATTGCCCATTCTACAGGAATGAAGGGGTTTTTTTTTGTTTTGGTGGGTTTTTTGGGGGGGTTTTTTTGGTGGTTTTTTGTTTGTTTGTTTGTTTGTTTAGTTTGGTTTTCTTTTTCAAGTTTTGATTATTTAGGGTGGAGGAGGAACTTCCAGGAATGCCAGAATGGATAACAGTAACCCTTCAATCAGCAGAAATATATACAAAAATTTTCAGAGGAGTCAACAATCTCCACATAGAGAGCCCTAACTAATTTTAATGCACAGACAGTAGTAGCTGGGTGGCATGGCCTCAGCCTAGATCTCTGGCCCAGCTTCCCAGGCAAGCTTCAGCTCAGGGTTGAGTTCACATTTTTAGCTGTACATTAACGTACTTGGGAAGAATTTGATGACATATCAGGCTAAGTAAACACAGATTAGGTGTTTGGTTACATGGTTACTTGCTGCTATTTTCCCAGAACCCTGCCAGCAAACATTTAATGAGGTTACAAGCAACTGAAAACAACCATATTATAAAAAATGCCTGGCCAACAGGAAAAGGCCACCCAGCCTCCCTACAGCAGATTAGTGCAAACCTCATCTCCCTGACTCCCCACTTGCTTCAAGGAGTGTTGTACCTTTCACAGCCACTGAACTAATAGGCAAGTTAAATAATTTCCTTTCTTGTTGCTGCACATGTCTAAAAGCACTTATTATGTCAACCTGACAATTTCATTCGGAGGGTAGGAAACTTCATTTGCTTACACCCTGGTACTGTTTTCTAATTATCTGTATGGTGGATAGTACAGATTGTGGACTCTGCAGATGAAGTTGAACAGAAAGAAAGCACACTTTATCTGAGCAATCACATCCTCCCCCTTCCCAAATGCCAGTTTGCTCTCATGTTGCATCTTTTTCTTAACCTTTCTGGTATAGGATAAGACTATTTTTGAATATTTGCTCCACTGTAAGGCCTGGCAGCACTGGCTGCTATTACAACTATCTCAGATGTACATGAAAGTTCCTGCTGCTTGAGACAGCTGAAGGAAAGCAGAGTTAAAATATAATCTCACAAAACAGCTCTATACTTTGCTAGATAATTTTCACCCAAGCACTAAGTAAATGTGCTTCGCTGTGAGTTCAAAGAAGATGCAAGTGGGGTGAAGATGATACAAATTCTGCTGATCCCTTAGAAAGCTTTAGTTACCAATGTGCCCTGGCAGCTCACTAAACAGTGACTCTGTTCCCTCAAGTTAAAACATTAGGTTTAATTTGGCAGGATAAAAAACCTATCAGTTACTTCAGCAGCTGTTTTTGAGAAGCCTAGAAAGAAAGCAAGTGCTCCTGAGAGCACCTCCCTTAGTCACTCAGCAAGCAGAAAGGAGGGGGTGAGGTGACTAAAAAGGTACTACCATAACCTTGCACCTCATCACAAGGTCCCTTTTGCCAGGAAAAGGAGCACAAAAATCCACAGCAGCTTAGCAACCAGCCAGCACAGCGACAGGAGCCACTGACCTTTTAAACAGCTCACGGCCAGCAAAGTGCTCACTGCTCCCTCTGCCCACCTCTCCTGCCACCCTAAAGGTTTTCTCCTTTGAAGTAATTCCTTCAATAATGATATCACAACAATGTGAAGATGCAAAGTATTTGTATGACAAAGGACAGAGGAACAGCAGATACAGTCACTGTGGCCTGCCTGGGGACCAGGGGTGGCATTTTTCCTACCTTGTTCACCTGCTCCATTTACAGTGCTGGTAACTCCCTCATCTCAAGAAATACCACCTCCAGTGCCTGACAGTTTGGGTGCTTTTTGAAAATGCTCCATTTGCAGAGGGATACAGCTTCAGCCAGAGGAACAGGCATAAGGTAAGGTTTGTATCACAGCTACCCCACAGCAGGAACACACAGACCATAGTGGGGGTCCCACTCCACTACTTTCTTATTCTTCACCCTATCCTGATTGTAAAAAATCAAAATGGCTCTGTGTGTTTAGATGCCTTTGCAATTTCTTTCAGACCTGCATGGAAGGATTCTGTGCAGTTTATCCCAACGGAGCTGGCCCAAATATGTATTACAGCATAAATAAGCACAGAATCCAACACTTACTTTTACCTGTTCCATAATGAAGAGATGTACATGTCAGAAAAATGAGAAAGAGACTTATCTAGAATTTTCTTTCTGGACCAGTGTGAGATACATCCAAACAGTTAAACTGTATGTGCCACTTGCTGCCTTTACCATGAAGATGGGGTGGGAGAGGCCTGAGAACCCTGTGACAGTCTCTGTGCCCAGAATGCCAGGACACGCTCCCAGAACAGTTCATACGCACCAATGAATTTAAACTGTACTTCTCTGGTGAACAACAACACACACATCTTTCAAAGTCACTTTAAGAACATTCGTGCAGATGAATTTTATGAGGAACAAGTATAAAACAGTTTAAGCATAGCTGGAGAAGTTTCATTAATGCGTGAAAGGTAACAGAATTGCATATATTTACTATATTTAACCTATGCACCTTGCTCTAGGGCAGTTTAATATCTTCTTGTATTTATCCTATTCACATAGCTCTAGGACAGATCTTCTGTCTTTCTTGTTCTTCAGACTGGACCAAATATTATTCCTAGGCACTTGCTACATTCATGTTGACCTCTTGTTCTAATATTCTCTTGCTTTCTTTTCCCTTTGACTGTTGCATCTTCAATGAAATGAAAAATAAACAAACTAAAGAACTATGAATAAAAGAAAAAACAAAAAGGGTGTGGTATGAGTATCAAAGACAGAAGAGGAAGAGAGAAGAAGGAAAAAGCTAGCTAACAAAAATACATATGTTCTGTGGAACAGTGGAGCACAAGATTAAATATTTTACAGGTTTTGAAAGAGTTCATTTCTTTTGCGTGTCTTGAAGGATCAAGGATGACCACATCTGACCAGTGACCAGAGTCCTTCCCAGAAGATGGCTAGCTACCTTAACTTATAAAATAGGGCACATTTAAATGGGACAGGTATTGGATATGGGCACAGAAGATGCAGACAGCTGCAAACCCTCTATCAACTGGTCTAGTTAGGAGAAAAGGAGATACTGTTTTTTGCATTTTTTCCTTTTTGGAAAAAACAAGACACTTTTTCAGCCTCTTTTGCTTCCCCATATTTCCCCACAAGCAATTGCATATCATGGTAGGCACTACAGCCAGCATTCTGGCATGCAGCTAAATTCGAAATTGTTCTTAAATACATGGAAAATAAAGACTTCAATTCTGTGCAGCTCTTGGGATGCAAACACTATTTCTAATCTAATCTATTTTCTCCAGTCAACAGCTGTCCCATTCTGCACCCCGAGTTAGCTATTTAACTCAAAAAGAACAGCTTGTTTTGATTTCAGCAGAGTCTATTTATCAAGAATTATATGATTATGACTTTGGCTTGTTTAAAAACAACCAAAGAGGTTTTGTGCAACCCTATGTTCCTAACTAAAAATAACTCCATTGAGCATCTTAAGGCTGTTACTCTATATTGTCAGCTTTTTTCTTTTTAAATATGTGTCTGTCCAGTCTCTAGACAAAAACAAAGTTTATGTTTTTCTGAAAAGAATGGCTGATGAATCCATGGAAATATTCCTTGTGTGAGCAAGTAATCTTGCAGATTATGCATGTCTTTTCAAGCAGGGTACACATTCTGACCTCCATAAAATCAATACTTCTCCAGCACTGTTACAAATGGTTAAAAAAAAGAACTGCTTACCTGAAAGTTCATTTAGGGAATTGTTCCAGAATGAAAGTAAACAAACAAATATCTAAAAAATTCCCAAAACAAAACCAAAATCCAACCTGACTTTTAATTGTTGCCATAACACTAAGACAAGAAGCACATTAAGACAGATTGTAGTAAGTGCTTCATACTTTTTCCAGATTTTTATCCATATTATTCCTGAATAAATCTGGATGTTTTATTTTGAAAATGTGTAACCACTTTTATATGTTTAAGGAGGGATTTCCCTATGATACCAAATAAAAGTAACATTAATAATCTATTTTTTGCAGTAGTACATTGGGGCTTCTAATCATAGAGCAGTGTCACAGGGCTGGGCATCATACAAACATTTGATAAAACTTGCCCTCCATCCAAAATGTATCCAGATAGAGAATATGAAATGTGTAACAGCCCAGCTTATTAACTCCTATCACTATGCTGAACAGCAAATGTTCTTTGTTTGCTTCAGTTAATGCATTTGAGGGAGGTGGTTGCTGGAGACAGATTGAACAGGAAAAGCAGTCTGGAAAGCAAAGGGATACTAAGCAGCTGGTAGAGAATGGAGGTGTCAGAGAGGGGCATAGGTGAGTGGGGTGACACAAAAGAAGGGCAAGAGTTTGGAAGACTCTCATTTACCCAAAAAGTAAAAATACTAAGGCTGAAACATGAAAAAGATGGAAAAAGGAAGGGTTGTAGAGCAGCACAATGTTCATTAGCTGCTCCTGTACCAAGCAGTCACTGAGAAAGGAAGGGCCATGCTTGCCTCCCACAGCAATCACTTTGCCACACTGGCTCCTTAATTTGTCAAAGCTGCCAGAAATTGCTAAATTAAATGGTGCAGCTGGAGCCACAGCAGGAGTAGCTACTGTCAGTAATGACAAATGCAAGGTGAACATCGCTTGTCTCTTAAAACCACTGTGTGGGGCTTACAGAAAACCAGCAGCCTGACAGAAGGGGCCTACAGAAGAAGGTTAAGCAAATGATAATGGAACCCTCTTGACTCTTTTACATAGCTCCTGGCTAGGTTAGTCCTTAAATAATGCAGTTTAACTACAGAGGGTAAAAAACACGAAGGAATATTTTTGTAGGAAAACACCTTTGCAGAGAAAGCTTGACTTTAACTTAACTGCACCTGAAAATGTGCATTTTTGATTGACACTCAAGGGCTTTTAAACAGGTACAGTTCCCACAGTTTCATTTCTCACTGTGATGAAAAGAATAGAGAGCCAGACAATTTTCCTTGACTACATGTCTGTTACTGAAATCTGAGCTGACATTGTCAGTGAGCACACCCTTAGTAAGGCTGTGGTCAAACATGTTTTATCGCATGATGTCAACATACATATGTGTCAGAAATCTCTGATGTTTGCTATTTTTCTAGTATCTCTCAATTTTTCAATATTCTTACATTTTCCTAATGTAGAAACAGATGGTGGGTAGATAATGGTTTTTGGAATGGTTTTTCATTTACTTATAAAAAAATTACGTTTATCTGTTAATTTTGAGTTTTATAATATATCACTAATGGTGATGAAATGTTTCTTCAAACACTTGTCATTTACTGTTAAGCTTAAATATGTGATAGTACAATAATTTTTCTGAGTCATTCCTATCTGTTCAAGGATCTGTGTACTTCTCTGGATCAGGAACTTATTAGTGTTCTCTTACATCCTTAAAAAATGTTAACATCTGACCGTAATTATTTGGAAATTCTGAAAAAGCTTCTTAATCAAAGTGGTCTTTAAGTGACAGTTTTCCCACATCTGGTATAGAAATTTTTCTATCTTCAGGACAATCTTGCCCTGAGAAAGAATGCCACTGCAAGGCTGCAATGGAACATGTGCGAATAGCACTTTTTTTTCAGACCATTACATAGTCGGTCTGTGGAAATCACTACTCTCCCCTTTCTTCACTGATTCTGCACCCCAGATTCTACTTTGGTGATAAGGATCCAAAAATTAACCTCTCTTAGGTTAGCTGGAGATGACCTGGTGAATCATATAACAAGCAAATGCTGTTCTGATCCCTCCAGAGAAAATTAGGGTGTTCTCAGGCACACCAGGAGTGCTCAGGCACCAACTGTGCAGCTGTGCCTGGGTAAAACTGAGGGGCTGACAACATGGAGACATATCTCCCTGAACATACCTGGAAGTGCCAAAGGCCACCCAAAAGCTGTGGTTGCTGCCAGCTTTTGTGTCTCGTCTCTGAAAAGAAATGAGTTTTGACGAACACCAGTTCCAGCAAACGTTCTCGGCGCGGAGTCCCAGCCTCGGGAAGCACTGATAACCCTTCTGCAGTGTCCTGGGAGAGGTGACACCCACTCCAAGCAAGGAGGCAAGGCCAGGGGACACTTTTATGCCCTCACCTAGAAGTCTCAGTGATATGCTTAGAGAACTTGTACCTGTACTTGAAGCTCTTTCACAGTTATCACCTTTTCAGCCTTTCTGTTCACGGAAAAACCATGTTCAAGCCGTGCAAAACTAATTTGGTTTATAATGTCCTTGATGTGCCTGGCTGGGTTTTAGTAAGATTCACTTAAACAAAGACATATTTTCCCCATGTTCTTGAAGAGTTCAGAGCCCAAGTGGCATTTTTGGGTTTTTAACAATTCACACAGAAAAAATACATTTCACAGTTAATTTCCAATATGTGAATCCTACTCAAGTGCATTCTAAAAGGAAAGGAGATGATTGTTTTAGAAAACAAATTCTGTACCTACAGAACAAGTTATCCAGAAGGTTGTCTCCATTTATCTGATGGTTTAGGGCTGCTGATAGCATCAATTCATCATCATCTTCAATGTGCAATATTTGCCAAAGCTAATCAAGCATGGAAAGGCAAGGCAGGTTATTTCCTTTTGTTCATACAAGCTTATGTTCTGAAACAAAGCTATTAGGATCCTTGATGCCATGCCTGCTCTTCTAATGGACAATATACACCATATGATAGCAAACTGTGGCTATTATTTGTCTTAGGGGGTTTTCAGCTGAAATCTTAAACTCTGTAAAAAAGTCAGATAGCCCTACTATCATGTCAGAGCCACAAAATATTTTTCCTTTAATAATGTTAATATAGAATCATTGTATATTGTATTTGTACATTATGATAATCCCCAGCAGGAATGGTAGAAAAATCTCTAAATACTGGACAGACAACTTTCAAGATAAAAAAACAGGATGTCTGTAATTTCCTGAAATAGACTTTCAAAAGCAACTACTGATGAATGTGGCTTTACAGGGTTACGTATTTCTGAGAAGTCATTGCACAAATCACATTTACCTTATTAAAAATGCATAGTATATTGTAATAGATCCATAGGTACATTCCAATGAACACATCTCTGCACAGGTAGGCTCACATGTGTGTCCCTGCACAAACCCTTCAGAAAGTAACAAAAGGGAAGCTACTAAGTTGGGAAGGAAACATTAAATACTAAAATGAAAGACAAGGAAACAGACAGAAGTCAAGAGGAAAACTCTTAGCATGCCATAAAAAATACATCTCTGACAAGGAAGAATGCATTTGACAGCATGCACTCAGTGAAATATGCCTCTACTCACAAGTAACTGTTTTGGTGAAATCACATGCTGGAAGTTAACAAACAACCAAAGTGTCTTGGGCAGATCAGCACATTCTTCATGCTCAGTCTTCCATTCAGCCTCACTGAGCCATCCATGTTTCAACTAGATCCTTGCTTAACACTGTATTTTAGCTTTTAGGAAAACTTTAAAGCCTTGAGAGAAGTTCCCCAGGTTCCCTTTGCTGAGTGAATACTGGTGCAGCTGCTCGATTACATCATTTTCAGAAATGATCAGCAGGAACTTTCCATGATACTTAAGGGTGTGCAGGAGCACACCCTTGCTAGTCAGCTAGTCAGCATTGCAGCCCAGAAATACAACAGTAGAATGTTATGTTACAGAGCATTTCTCTTCATATAATGTTTTTGCTTTGGTAAGTGAAACACAGAAAAAAAAAAAATCACCCTGTTATACCTTAAGTATGTTTTACCATTGCTCTCCAGATTTCTATTTTAATTTCTTTAAAAGTTAGTCTCCATTTTCATTTTCTTGCATGTTCCCATACATATCCTTAACTTGTATCCTCTCAGTTCCACAGGCACACAGAACTGTCAGCAAGCAGAATGTCACAGTAACTGTTCAAACAAGCCTGTGATGGAGATGTGATTGGAAAGAATATTTGGAAAAATATCTGACCACAAGAAGCACAGGATTATGTTAACTCATAAAAAGCATGAGACCAAGGGCTTTGCACCAAGGGACCCAAGGGAGCCTCTGGCAGGAAAACAAACCTGTAAGTAGTGAGGGCAGAAATTTTACAGAAAAGAAGTTTGAGTTACTCTAACAGTAAATGAGACAGTATGTAGAAAAACAGGAAACCACTTTCCCCAGATTGTGTCACATTTGCCTTTTCTCTTCACCATCTACACTGTAAAGCCAGATAGCTATAAAAGAAGGAAGAAAAGAGCCCATCTGGAGGAGCAAGACATCAGGGAGTCATCTTGTTAAATGTTCAAAAGCAATCATAAGAGAGCCCATAAAAGGTGAAATTTTAAAGTACTTGAAAAGGGAAAGAAAGAAAGAGGCTGATGCTATCTAAGAAAAATAACCTAGAAATTTATGTAAGAACTGGTTATAAAAACACTGGTAAAAATTCTGTTTCTTCTTCCTATTAAACCCAGTCCTAATTACAGCAGCTGAATATTTACAACCCCAGAACCAGCTCAGCCTGCCAAATCTCCCATAAAACACCCAAAGGCTCCTATGAGCAAACTCTCAAATGGAAACACTTCAGAATCAAACTATGCAGCCTCTGCTTTTTCATCTGATCCTACAGGCCAGCTTGCTGGCCATTTATCATAGCTCTTGAACCACTGAATCGGAAAGTTTATAAAAACAAAAACCTGGCTAAAAAATTCAATAACAGATTGTAGAACTAAGTATAGGCTTTCAACCTGGTACCATGCTCCAGGATGTACTCCATACAAGTTGTAAGAAAGTTAAAAAAAAAAAAAAAGTAGTCCTGGCTTTTTGCTCTCAGCTTCATTATTCACATTACCGGCCAAGGAGCCATGGTGAAGAAATGCATTTGCTGTCTGTTTAGACTGGACAGTCATATGAGTATCATTTGGTCAAAGTCTCACCACATGTCAGCTTGGGAACGAAAGAACAAGATTTAAAAGGACAACCCAACAGTTATCCTCTTATCCTGTTATTCCAGCCAACCTTGTAATTGTCTCTCACCTAGATCTCGTTATCAATAATCCTTTTAGTGGGGTCAGTTTCACTTTAAACAGCTTATTACATGGATGAAAAAAGGAACAAAAATAACTCAAGAATTATCAGAAAGCAAAAATCATTTCTAAAAGCAATGTTGATATATTGATACACAGAGGATGATATTCCTTAAAATCTTCTCACTGTGAAGTTAATTTTTTTCTTTAAAAATGAACAGGTCCTAGTGATTTTTTCAAGAACATCTTCTATTTACAATGGAAATTCACCCCCTATAGGGAATAAACTGTAACTATCAAGAAGGTATTATTTAAATTGCATCTTTTGAATTACCTGGAAGAGTAACTTGGAGCATCCCAAAGAAGAGTTGTTACAGGGAATTGTTGGTTTACCCATAAATTCATTGACACCATAAAAACAAAGGGATAATCTTGATGTCACACTAAAACTGATAAACAAAAACAAAGGTACAATTAAATTATTACCTTGTTTTTTACCGATGAGATCTCTCACTGAGTTAAGTTTTAGTACAACTGGTGTATCCTGGTACCCTGAAAAATATTGGAAACATGTTGGCAGCAACACCTGCCTATGAACCTACCTAGAAAAAGCTCTGTTGCATGCTCCAGCTTCTTCATCATTTGATAATTTTCTTCTTGAGCGGGCATTTCACGTTAGGGCAGGTTGCATTTAATAAATTTTAAATTGCTACAAAGTTCTAAATTCACCTGAAGCAAAAATAGAATCCCAACAAACTTTTAATGAGTCCACAAGCATCAGCAGATTTCCTTTTCCACCTCCACTGCCACCCTAAAACACACTCCACTGGTTTCACACACTGTCCTGTCTGCCACCACCTTCACATCCTCTGTTTTTTTCCTCAGACAGATTTTAGTTGGTGCATTGGTGCCTTTCCTGTCAGGAGGCATTGATACACTGACAACAGCATTTACATGCTTGCTGTATTCTCTAGAAGCAATAAAACTAGGGGATTTTTTTTATTTTCTAGGAGTTGCTTCATGTACCAAGTTTTCACAGCTGTCACCCAAGATTTACTTTCTCATTTAGGTAAAAGTAAAAATTGCCTACTAAAGGAGTACTCTGCAAAGTATCTCTGCTGATACACCCAAGGTGGCCATGCAAGACCTCCCATCTGAAATACTTTGTTAATCCATGCTTTCTGGCAAACAGACAAAGCTTGCAAACTGACAAGTGTCATCACACCATCAGTCACGTGTGGGCTGATTTTATGTAGCTTGCACCATAAACCAAATGCAGAATTACATCATGTGGGTTGCAACCCCTCAGAGATTACTCTCCACTACATTAACTTCATTAAAAATAGACCAGATGTGTGGGATAATTCTATTTATTCTTTCCAACTTGCTATTCCATCAGGCTAAATTAAATGGGCACTGATAGAAAGAACTCTGACCACAAAGAAGAGATGAAGAGCAGAGGATGGTGGAGCAGGCAGGGAACGAATCACAGTTCATCCTAGATTTCCCATTCTCACTGGCACTGCTTTGCTCTACTGCCCTGCCTACTCTACATCTGGATCCCTAAGCTAACCAGAAGGGGAACTGTTCAAAGCTTTGGATCTGTGCTGTGCCCCACAGAGCTAAACAGGGTACAGAAATAACAGTGTTTGCTTCTACAGGAAGCTGGCTCTGGCTGGGATTCACAGGGATGTCTCTGCTAACAAAGCGTTTTTGCCTTGCCAATTTGCATCACAGCCACGTGCCAACCTGCAAAAATTACAATTAAATTTGACCAATTTAATTGTTCTCCAACTGCATCCTGTTTTGACTGCTTAGATTCTCATGTATTTAGGGTGGAAGCCAGGTCCTTCAATACATAATGACAGAAACTGCATATTTTTGCTGAGAGTTCCAGGGTCCTTTGTGATCAGCTGTGATGCTGCAATCAACGCATTGTTCATCCAATACTAATTTTTCTGCTGTCATCAAATTGTATTTTATGGCAGCTGCATTTCCCAAATTAAATATTTGGGGCACTTTCAATGCAAAATACCAGATGCACAGAGAAATAGTCTGAACTGATTTAGATGAGGAAACAAAAAAATGGTTAATTCTATACTTAACACTGAAAAGATTCATACAAAAAACTCCAGCTGCTATTGGAGCACAGTATTGATATTGGTCAAGTGGAGAAACTACCTGGTCTTTGTAGCCACTCAGTCCTTCCAAGAGGGAAAGCGCTGCTCCTCTCAGCTGCCTTTTCTTGCTCAGCTGATTTCCATTCCAATATTCTCTCTGCCCACAGGAGAGAATTCTTTTCAGTCCCTTTAAAAATGCACTTTGGATTTCTGCTGGTGTTATCACACTATAGCTGCCCCAAGGATCATTCAGACTAAATAAAGAAATAAAAATTATTACAAAAGTTTAGAAAGAGAGCAAAAGGGAGTCAACAGGCAGAGGGCACTTTATGGAGAAGCTTCCCAAATGGTCTTTAATAAAAACAAGTAGTGTCGGCTTGTTAGATGAAGCAGTCATATAGTGTATCTTTCAAGCTTTTACGGAAGAAAGTGTAATTTAAGGAGATGTTTGCATGAAAGCAGGGTTGCTGAGAGACAGCCAACAGGGAGAGAACTCTCCAGGAACGTGTGGCAGCAAGGACGTGATCATGGTCAACATTGATAGGCAGTGGTTTGTTATCCAAACTGACAGGATTGCATCTGGAAGGCTGCAATGTTTAAAAACAAACAAACAAACAAAAGCTAACTACCAGAAATGTTTGTTTCTTTAAAAAACTGAAAAATAGCTGCCTATGAGAAGTGTAACAACATCAACATATTCAAATGACAATACCACATCAATTCTTCAAGGGCCAACTCAGACCAGTTAGCCCATATGATGAAAAGGGAAACCTTTATTCCCATCAAGTTCAGTGCAGTAACTAATTTTAAAACCAGCTGGGGATATTTATTGAACACTGACAGTGAGGCACACTGGTATGGCTGAGTGTGATGTCCCTGGCCCAGGAAATTTCAAACTCAATAGCTGAGAGGCTGGATTCAGCATTTCAGTGACAGATGAAGCTGGCACTTGAATGTGGAACCGTTTTGGGTTTGACTCTCCTTATTTCAGGCCTTCCTTTTCCTGTTCTCTTAATGACTTTTATGGGAAATAAAGGTGATGAGCTTGAAGGGCTGATAACAGTGGCCTCTGGAGGAGGGGAATAAATACAAAGTCAAGAAATTACCAATCCAAATACTCTGGTACTTTTGGGAATGCCTAGGAGTAAGATAAACATGGTAAGCCATGCTCCATTGCAGTATCAGCCAAAGAAGAAGAGCAGAGAGGAGCTGGGACAGTGACCCCAGAGTAGCAGCACAGCCTTGCTCTGCCCCCTTCTCAACTCTGCCCCCACCAGCAGGTCAACTGAACAAGCTCCAGGCACTCCTCTGCCAGAGGAGCTTGATATTGTCAAACATGACAGCTTGATGAGATAAGGCCTAAAACAGACAAGAGGAAGCATCTGACTGTGTCTACAAACTAAATTGAGGACTTTTGTGAGGTCCTCAAGAAGCTCTCAAAGCCAACCTAGTTTAAGATGTTTATAAAGAGCACTTTAAGACATGACTTATTCAGTACTGAAACAGACCCCAAAACACTGTGGCCAGCAGGAAAACTACTTGAATCAGGAGAGATGTTAACTAGGAAATCCAACAGCACCACAGACTACAAGAAACCCCTAGAGAGGCAGGAGAAAGATCCCACTTCCTACATTTGCATTTCACATCTGGGAAATGTGAATCATTACATCAACATTTAGAAAAATCCAGAAATAGCAGAAAGGAAGGAAACTTTGCATTAAAAAAAAAAAAGTGAAAGACAGGAGACTGTTTTCATCTTGAACAAAAGGAGAGAAAAATGTCAGCACTGTCCTGCTGAGGACTGAGGATGAGGAGCTGAATTCTCAACTCCAAAAATACTTCCACGTCCTATTCAGAAAGGGGGATGCAGGAATTTGGTGGTTGCTAGCTAAAACATCTTCTCTGTTTTGATACTCAAAACCTGCCTCTAGGATCTTCTGCAATAGCTGGGAAACAGCTTTCATTTTTTAAATTTCCAAAGAAAATGTTTTCTTCTTCTATTTGTTTTCTATCAGGCACTTTGCTTCTAACATTGCAATTGAGAACTGACATTTCTTTTACCACATTTTCATCTGCACTCTCACCTAATGCTTCAAATGGATTTGAGAAAAGATTTCAATCATTAGGTACCCCAGAAGAAATGGAGTATAAATGGTCTATGTAGGCAAGTACACTGGAAGTCTGTGACAAAAGTTGAGGAATCCCTGAAGTTTGGTCACATCTCTTGGCAAGATATGGCAATAATTTTGATGGTATCCCAGTCACTCACAGATTGCACAAGAAACCTGGAGAGCTGGAAAGAAAAGGTTGGCAAATGGCTTCTCTACAATTTACCTGCCAGTAGGTTAAAAGAACAAATATGTGCATTATAAATAAATATATATCCACATATGGTCTAGGACCTCCCATGATCATTATTTCTGGACAATTATGACAACCCTCTGGTAGCAACTAATGTATTTACCATTCAAAAAGCATTCAAGGACAGTATTCCCCAGAAACTGAATAGATGCTACTGACAATGAGAACAGTTCAAGAAAATAATGTTTAATAGTAAAAGGAGCCCAGATTATTTCCCATGTCTTGTTTTTACATCAGTTTTTAATCCTATCCATTTAAATAGCATTACCCAACTTGCAAGTTGATACAGAATGTAAGCCTGATTCCTGGTGCATATAGGCATGGATGTACATCCCTTACACAGACTAGACATACAACACATATTAAAAAATTACAGTTGCTTCATTTTTCTCTTATTTGCATAATGCTCTGAGACAGCATTCACACCAAAGCCCAGAAAATCATGTTACAATAAAATACCAAAAAGGAAAAAGATCAACAGTTTTCAGTGCAAACTGGTAATGTCGTCTAAAAGTGAACACTAAAGACTCTTCATTTACTGCTTTCTTGCTTCATTATCTCATCAAACAAAACAAGCAAAAACTAAAAAATATGAAACATAAACCAAATAAGAATAAAAAATGCTGTTCCTTCTTTTTTTAAGTCAAGTAAAAGCAGCAAGAATACCTTGGTTTGTGGATAACTTGTAGTTGTCCAACAGTGAACCACAGTTGAGAAACAACTACTCAGTAGCATTTATATTGTATGCAAAGTAACCCACAGAGTTTTACTAACTAAGACTAAATTCATCCCAACTCACAAAATATATTGTTGCACGCCCTCAAGTCAGTTCTACCATTCCCAGCTGCTGCAGGCTCTGGGGAAGAAATCTGCCACAAATTGCTGGCTAATCTTACCAATGAATAGCTCATCTTGCTGCTGAAGAGATTATCTGCTGCCTCAGGGGCCTGCACAATTTAAACTGCTGCAGAGACAAAAGTGATGGATTTTGATCTTACAGTGTAAGGAAAGATAAGTGCCTCCTGGCTATACCTGAGTTCTGTGGGCTCCTCTCTACTGCCACAGCGTGCCAGACAAGTGTCATCTGAGCAGCACCCACCCTCCGGTGCTGAAAAATGCTTCTTCAAAAAACAGGAGGATGAGGGACCTGAACACCAAAGGTTTCATACTTAGAAGATCACAGCTTTCCCTGCATGCAGTTATATCCAGCATCCTACAAGCTGCAGAGAGACAAGGAGCCAATCCAGGAAAAGAGAGTCTCCACCTGGGTGCCCTCACCCAGAGCAGCTGACTCATTGCCCCACTGGCAACAGCTCTCCCACCTCCCAGCAGAACGCTTCCGGAGAGGAAAACAAAACTATCAGTTCAATAAGCTCCATAGGAAGCACCTTCATTTCCAGTGAAGAAAAACAGAGTGATTAGCTTGGACAGCTTCAGTTTTGGTTTTTAAAAATTGCACCTTTCCAAATGTCTCCATCCCACAGGCTGGGAGCCCGCCTCCTGCAGGCAAGCTTAGCTTGTAGTTCTACTGCTCACAGTCACATCAATGTGTGCAATTACCACAGGCAGCAATATAGCTCATAAAAGAGGTATTTTGCTCTCGTAAGACTGCTGTAAAGAAAACCCTCTTAGGAAAAAATGGGTAAAATTAAGATTTTTAGTTCTTTTAATCTGCTTTTTTTAAATCTATGTGAGACTCTACAAAGATAATCCAAACTGCAGCTGTAGTGACCCACCACAGGACAGAAAAGTTAAGATATTTTTCTTCAATGCCATGAAGCTTCTTGTTTCAGGTTGGAAGGAAAAAGTTATTTTTCTCTGTTGAATAAAGACACTAACAGCATGGAATTTCTCATTCAAGTTCTATGAACAGGAACGTGTACCACCATCCTCTAAATGTGCACTCCTGCTAAACGGACAGTGTGCTGTGTTTTCTTACTGGTTACAATAGGATCATGAGAGAGAAACAAAGTGTCTAAAGTAGGAATGAAAACAAGCCCTAAAACAATGCACAAAAGCATCAGTGCTTTCCAGACCAAAATAAATGGTAGCAGATTATGGAAAGCTTACATTAAACTGACTTCTTAGTCTCACCGTATCAATTAAAACAGTGCTATTTGTCTAATTGCTTCTGACATTCATAATTTAACAGCAGGTCTACACTACATTCAAAAGTATATTTAACAATTTATGTAAATGTAAAATAGAGTAAAGTGCATGCATGCAACAATTATGCTCTCTAGGATTAGAGGCACCCTGTTAGGGGTGTTGTAATCTTCCCTTTCAGAATTTTAGGCATTCACCTACTCCAGCTAAATATAATCTGATTAATAAAACTCATACTCTTATGATGCCTAGGTCTATTTTCCACAAAAGACAGAATATACTCCAAGAGAGAATAGTATAGGGAACGTATCCTTAAGTTGTACACATGGCTATATATCATGAAAATAAAATAAATAAAAGAAATCATTAGGTGAAAACTCAGTTACAACAGAAACAGAGAATCATATCTTTGTGTGTACAGCTAACTAACTGCACGTGCACACAACTGCATTAAGATATCTGAGCATTCAGCTACATTTTTCAGGCAACTGCCATAACCACATGTCATCATCCCCCTCTGACCACAGTTTGATAAGCAATTACTTCTTTCAGCAACAGTGATGCTGGCAGGAACAGCCCTTACCTCCTGCTCCCTGCCACGTGTTCCTTCCTTTCAGGCCACCTTCTCAGCCCTTGACACAGCAGCCACACAGTCAGATAGATCAGGATAAAAAGTTATGAATAAAAAAGAAGAAAAGGTGCTTTTGAAGCCAGTGCAGGCCCCCGATGCAGCTCCCCAAGAGCCCCACAAATGGTTGTGCTAGTCCAGCTCAGAGGGTGGCAGGGGGCTGCTTACGCAAGCACGGTTCTCTCAGGAAACACATGCCAAATCTCTCCCTCAGGAAGCAATTGTGTTTGCACCAAAGCATCTGAAAAATCTTCCCCCCCCGTGCCCAGTCTGTTGGACCTTGGCCTGGGAATATGGATCCGGAAGGGATCCCTGGGGGTGTCCTTGTCCCCTTCCTCACAGCTGCAGACAAGAACCAGCTCAGCAAATCCAATCAGTCCCGAGCCTGTGCTGCAGCAAGGCAGCTGTCAGGTGAACGGTGCACAGCTTGAAGCTGAAGTGAATGTGCAAGCTGGGGCAAAAAGAAAGTTCCTGAGGTTTCCCCTGTTTACATATCAGCTGAATCAATTCTGATAAAGCTTTGTAAAATCAAATTACACGCCATGCTATATTGTTTTTCATCATCACTTTCCACCTTCAGGTGAAGGCAAAAGTTAATGATTGAATTTTAAAGGCATTAATGTGGAAACCCCTGAGGGAAGCCCAGAGAAAGCTTCCATTAAAATACAGCTTCTGTTACACTGCTGCAAAAAATGGAAAAGTAAACATTAAATACAATGCAACTGAAAAAAAATATTAAACAAGAACAAATTATGAGCTATGTAGCACTAAAAAAAAAATACAAAAAGACAGTAACAGCTAATGATTTGAGGTCAGCAATAACATGGCCTTAAATGAGGCATAATAGAATCACTCTGAGGAAAATGCAATCCTGTTTCACTTCATTAAGTTTCATGTTATCCTCCAACTTCCCAGCACTAACAGAAACGTTTCCTCATTGCCATTGTAGGAGTGGACTTAAAACAACAGACTCAGCTGTCCCAACCAGCTTGTTAACTTAATGAAATCAATTCAGTCAGAATGCTATCACAAAAACCCAAATTCATCCAAATACCTAATTAACAACTTACCTGTAGAGATACTAAACAGAACAGGTCGATACATGAGCAGCAAATTATCAGAAACTTCAAAATAAGGACAACACTCACTATAGCTTTTGGCTTCTTTTTTTCATTGAATAGATTCCCTGAATTTAGTCAGCCTGTGTGAACACACAATTTCCTACAAGACATGTACCACTTAGCCCAAGTCTATTACTGCACACCTGGTTGTCCTACAAGAGACTAAGAATTCTGCTGGAAATACACTGTGTTAATATCCCAGAAGAAATATCCAGGCGGTTCAGGGTACGGATTGATGTGATTTAGCTACTTGCACAGCTAACTGACCCTGCGGAAGGCCAGAGGGCAGCCCTGCAGCCGTCATGGAGCAGCCTGTGCCTCGGGTTTTGGAGCCCTTTGGGGAGCCGCTCACACACACACACAAACACACACACACACACACAAACACACACACACACACAAACACACACACACACACAAACACACACAGAGCCGTGCGCGGGCACCCCGGTGACAGCGCGGGTCCGCACGCACGGGGACGGCGACAAGGCGCAGCACTGCCTCTCACACCTGCCTCGGAACAGGTACATTTGTTCTGCTTATGCAACAGAAATAAAAGATACCTGAGCTTCCTCATACCATCCAGCAACTTGAAACGCTATTCATCCTTAAACGCTGTTTACCTGACTAGCATCTTACCTAACCAACAGCTTTTATATTTTTATATATATAATATATATATGTATATATATATATGCACGTATATACAGTTCCGTCATTNCGGGGCCCGGTGGGCTCGGCCGAGCGCTGCCCCTCGCCCGGCTCCGTTATGCTGTTATCGGAGGCAGCCGGAGACCCTCCTTCGTGGTACCTTCACCAACACGAAAAAGTGAGTCGCGGCAGTGCCACGGGAGCTTTCATCGCATTAAGAGGGATTTTTTTTTTTTTTCCTTCCCATCGAGGCAAAGTCAGTACTGGGATTTGTGGGTCAGTGCTTTCAGGCTTTTCGTAAGTTATTTTAAACGGTTCCAAAGTCAGGCAACATTCAAGAGTGGAAATAACACCAAAACTTGTGCATAAGGATGGTCCTCTGCCACCCACACCAGCCCTTCCTGCCCATTAGGAATCATGCTGCTGTTTGGCAGTTTTTACATTTTCAAATGCAGTTCAAAGCCCCAGACCAGGGGAAGGACTCACGCCGATTTGGACCCTAGACTCTTGGAACAAGTTTCAAATTCCAGCAGCCTTCTGTTTATCCAAGAAAGATAAACTAAGTGGCCTGCTGAATACTGCATGTGTTTTGGGGCAAGATCTGGAAAGCAGCAGGTCTTTGCTCAGAAAGGACACTAAACATCCTGTGACACTTTCCATGAGAACAGAGATAAAATGGGACCTTTTCTTACCCTTCTTGTTGCCAGACAAGAGCTGCTTGGTCCTCGTCTTTCCCCAAGACCTTGCTGCCTTTCAGTGCTGCTATGAAGAGCAAGTGCAAAGCTGCCAGAGCTCTGCAGAGCCCTTGGAGGGTGGCAGGGAGCTGTTTGCTCTGCTGGTCTTCAGGATAAGTTCAAGCATACATGATTTGGGTAAGCATGGCAGCTTCAGCGCAGATTATTAATGGGAAAAGACTTCCCTTTTGAGGTGACTTCAGAGCTACTCTGTGCCATACAGCAGCACAAGAGAGCCAGGAGAGACTGATCTTCCCCCTCCTTCTGCACACTGTGGCATGAAGCTGCACACCACCTATGCACATCTTCCCTAGCACCAGTACACATGCCCCTGTGGCATGTGGCCCACAGCAGTCCAAGAGAAAAAGGGCCAGGTTTTCCCCACCATGCATGTTAGTGATAAAAACTTGTCCTTGAACAAAAAAGTGCAGCTCTTACTTTCTTGCTGAGTTTTTAATTTTTCTCCCCACCCTCACCCCCCATCCTTTTTATGGTTCTTTAATATTTTGGAAAGATTTTTAATCTTACCTGTATTAAACTGTGCTTCATGTTGCAAGATTTCCTTTGCCAAAATACCCTGGTGACATAATTGCAGCAGGCTTTATTTGAACTGCTTAACACTGCAAGATAAAATTCTGAACAAGAAGGTCTGGGCATTAAGCTGCTGATCAAGAGATTGGGGATCTCAACATTGCAGCGAGCTTCCTCTGCTAGTCTTCTTGGCAGCACCTCTATGACAACTCCCCATCAGCAGGGGGAACAACAGTGGTTATCTGTATTAGCTACTGACATTTTGATATCTGGCTCAACAACAGGTAATGCTTCTCTGTGGTGTGGAAAGGATATTGTCAGAGCACTACAACACATTGTGCATTGTACATGCCAGGGAAACTCAGACAGGCAGTTATACCGCTCACACTCTGCTGACCTGTCCTTGGCACTACAACAACAACTTTAAAACACTTCTGTGCTAATTAATTTTTATATAAATTCATTTTAAGCACTGAAGTGTCAGAAGCTAGATATCACCAAATTGAAATGCATGACTTCATTTGGTTCTTGGATCAAAACTCTAATAGAAATACCAGGGTTTGGGTTACGCGCGTGTTTTCACATTCATGACAGGCTTCCTTTTGTCACTAATTTTTCTCATGCAAGTTTCAACTGCTGACACCACATAAATGACCAGGCAACACAAAAGAAGTCACGGCCTTAATCCTTCCAAAATTGCAAGACTATGAATGTTGCTTTCTCTAGAACTGCAATCAAGATAGGAAAGGAGCACACGCCCTCATCTGGATGCCTGACCAGGCAAAGAAAACACAACTGGGCAAGGGCTTGTTTTGGTTTGGTTCCTGTGCAAACAAGAGTAATTCCTTTACACTCTTTACACTTCGCAAACCACAAAAATAAAGTATAATACTATAGAATTCAACAGGTAAAAGAAAAGTTTTTGCAGTTTGGAGAATGGTTAGGCGCCATGGAACAGTGGATGAATGGCCTTCCTACACAATAAATGTTCTTAATTTGAACCTTTATATACAAATACCTGTTGGAAACTGAAAACCTCACTACTCGCCTTCCACTGCCCTCCTCTCCCATCTCCCCAGGAGCCAATCAGCCCTGCACTTGCAGCCAGCCAATTGTACAGGGACATGCTGCAATGGTGTGCTCAGAGGAACATTTCCAGATCTGGTCACTAACATTTGGATCTACAACCTTTGGCATTCTGTAGCCAAAGGAACCCAGCTTCCCTGGCATCTCTAAAAAATTAAGCCAAAGATTGGGGAAACTACAAGTCCCTATGGTTCCTTCAGCCCCCTCTCTGTGTCTATAGTCCAAATTTTGCCAACTCCAAGGCAAGAAGGTAAAGTACCCATGACTGGAGAGCTGAGGCTCCTTTCTGGAGGTGAAGGCAAGCTCTGTTTCTTACTGACACACAAGATTTTAGCAAGAAATCAAAAGACTCTGATGCATTCCTAAAAATATGTGGCTGTGTAAGTCATATATGTAGCCTGGGATAGAAAAAAGTGGGTATGTAATGTTCTCCTCACTTTTTCATGGACACTAGCAATTCCTGGAACATAAGACCATCATTCGGCATCAGACCAAAAGATGCATTTAAAACCAGGCAGTTTCTAATGACACTCTAAACTACATGAGGGTATGCCTTGCTACCTACAGAGTGTATCATGTTCAGAATATTGAGAAATTTTGGCAGAAACATCCTCTCTTTCTCAACATGAAATAAGTATAGGCAGGTCAATTCTTAATATTAGTTGAACAAGAAGATGATTCATCTCCTTTTACTGATTACAAACTTCCACATTTCAAATCTTTATCCACGTGTCACGGAAGTCCTTGCTCCAAGCACACACTGTAAGATTTCTGGACACATTTATATGCACGTATTTTACAAAGGTCTGCATTCCAGCTAGCAAGTGCAATAATTTTTCACTGGAAAACACAGATTCATCACTAAAAATGTCCTATGGAAACATAATTTAACAAAATTTGGCTGTAGAAATGCAGGAGCTTTAAAAAAATCTTATATTTCAAATTACTTGCTTTTGGCAGCCTGCTAGGTTTCCTTGCTAGCAGGCTTTATTTTGGTGGAGAAAGTGAAATGACATGTAGACATTTTGAAATTTCTCATCAGAAGAAAAACTTAATTAGACATTGGAATTTTTCACAGCATGGGAATAATAAATTTGAATTAGTCTTACTTGGAAGCAAGCCTTTGCACAGCTATTCCAGTTTTTCTTCCATATTCACCAGAAGCTTGGGCTACTTCAATCCATACAGGAATCTGACACCAAATAGAGGCTGTAATGTCTCTCCAGTCTGAGGAGACCTAACCATTTTCATCGTTCTACAACTTTTCAGAGCATCATGTTTTTGTTCTTCTGGGTGACAAGTATGGCTTGCTGTGCTCTCAGAATAAATGGTGTTGGCAGCTTGTCCTGCTCATCATCAACACCCTTGCCTGTAGCAGCTCTCAGGGAAATGCACAAGCTAAAGAAGGGTGAACTGGGGCTCAAGGCCTGAAGGCAGTGCAGGTGGTCTTTATCCTGTTCACCAAATCAGCACACAAAGCCAAGTAAAAGATGATACACCACCACCAATTTTTCACACCTCCACAACACAGAAAACAGGTTCCTTTGGCAAGAATTTTCTGCCCCTCAGATGAAACTCTGGCTGGTGTTTGCTGCTGCTGGGGCTTTCAGAGAGAGTTCCTACCCAGCCTGGGGTATACTGTGCCTCTGGACAGGTTTTTGCTCCAGCTCACCTGTAAAATGCACAGCTTAACACACCTAGGACTACTTTCAATTCAGTTTTTACTACCTAATTGTTGTATTTGCTGTGTTCACAGGCTGGGGGAGAAGCTTCTTTGGTTTAAACTTTAATACAGTACTTTAAATAAAATATTCGCATTGATAGTATCTACAGCAAACATTTACAGAGTTAACAAACACAGAAACTAATGTCATTCCACACAGAAAGTTACAAGCATCAAAGATTTCTGTTTTATTTGGAGATGTACCAGATTAATTCCAGGGGCACTTATGCAACACAGAATCCTAAAGATAATTTTTTTCCACCTGTGCTTGGTACAACAATTTTTTGCCCCCATTCATTTGCTTTTTTTCTCTGTGAATTATGCATGTACAGAGGCCTAAACCAGAGCTAACTAAAAGAAACTATCTGCTCTGAGTAACCCAATATTTTGGTAAATATTATAACATTGATTATCCATGGCCTTGCATTTCAGTATCAGGCACGTGTCTGCAAGGCCACTGCCATCCCAGCACTGCCAGGGCTCAGCTCACTCTCCCCACAGGGCAGCAGCATTCCACACCACCTCCCTGATCTCCAGCCACTGCTGCTGACCTTGTAACTGGTGACAGAAACTTCATTGACAGATTTCTGATTCAAGTCTGAATCATATTTTAGTACAGTGTTTTCTTGTTTGTGTTTTAAAAAAGTTCTCTGCTGCTCTGCCTTTGTGTGTGTCCCAGATTTCCCTTTACTGAGTTGTCAGTCATACACCACGGCTTTCTAACACAGCAGGGGAAGTGGAATGGTCAGGGACTGAAAGGGAACTGACTCTAAATTACCTTCTCTCCTTCAGTGGGTCTGTAAGGCAGTAGGCTAGAAAAGGAAGAGCCGGTTCTTACACTTTTGTGGGTAAGGATATTTAATTGCACAACAATCTCCACACACAGGACAAACTTCTACAGTGTCTCACACCCACAGTCAATGGACTCCAGAGGGGTATCAGGAACAGCTCTTTTGCTCCTAGCCTGATCAAGAGGCTTATCATGCCAGAGTTGGTGTCTTAGAACTTTATAGTAATGTACATAAAACGAAACTTTAAGCAAATTCCCATAATGCTGTGAACCAGATGTTCACAAAAACCTCACAAAGGCACTTTTATAATTGCCTTTCAGGTAGGAGAGCTGGAATAGAGAGAGATATGTTGCATGGCACCTTAAAAAAATCAAGCTCCAAACTGAGGAGGAAAAGATTAGAAATTGAAAAAAGAAGGCTTCTTGACTAAAACTAAGCTGACCTCTATGGTTCATCCAATGAATAAAAGGTGAATTAATCTGCAGGGTTTGGTGCCTTTTCTGCTTAATTTTTTTTAATACAATTTAATACAATTTAATACAATTATGTGATGATTTTTTGGGGTTGAGAGGAAATTTAGTTCCTGAATGTTTTCTGCCCCAGCTGTAAGAGAGCAGGTGTGAAGCGTGTTACAGGTCAGCCTGCAGCCACCATCAGGAAGCAGCTTTAGCTTTCCTTGCACTGCTTTTCTCCCTTCTAAGAGGCAAACCAATGATGCCTGGGGGCCGCTATACTGCACAGGCAAACCTGGTGGAGAGAAGTCTACAAAGCTCCTATAACTGAAGAGAAGAGGAAACTTATTTTCTAAGCTAAAACAGAAGTGACAAACACTGGGGATTTGGGAGTGGTTTTAGTTTATCTTGTAAATACTTCTGGATTTTTTTGTGCACAGCCTTTTGTAGCCAAGTGCAATATGCTGAAAGCTAGCTGGGTAACAGCATGCTCCATGCTTAGGACATAGGAACAGCATGTTTTTGTTTACTTATTCAAATAGCAGTAGGGGTGAGGTTGCTCAAAAAACAAAACAATTCTACTAAAAGAAACTAACTTTTTTTTAAGTACACTCAGCATTTTGTGATTCATTTAGCCAGCACCTGTAGATAACACCACTATCCCAACTCAGTACTACATCTACAGCTTGATAATGGTTTACTGTCTTACATGAGAATATTATGATTGCAGTCTCCTAACTGATGCAGCTGTTCTAAAAGCTTGTGGGAAAGCATTTTGGTCAGCATCTTTCCTATGGGCTTGAGATACTCATTTCTTCATCCTTACTGAAACACAGGTATTTCCACTTCCACCCAACCTAGCATCTGCATTAGAAACTCCTACAAGCTGAGACCAGCTGTTTTGGTTTCGTGCAATTTGTTAACATATTAATGCAAGACAAATCCCCTGACCAAGTCACAGCACACCAGTGGCCACATCACCTTGTTGCTTGAAGCACTGATATATCTGTTGTGACAAAATGCGTTATCAAACCAATGTCTGCCCATGATGAGACTTTCTTGCTCTAAGCACTGCTCGCTGATGCTTTCGAGGATGCAACAGAAAATCTGTACTCCCTTGCAAGGAAAAGTTCATCCCATGAAAGATTTTACACCCAAAAAAGCATGCCATTTTGGAAAAAAAATTCCAACATATTATATGGGAAAGTGGTAACATGGTTAGCTGAGACAACATCTTCACGGCTGGGCAAAAACGGCAATCTCAGTAACAGGGGTAAACTCTGCTCTGTACATGCACTGCCAAGGCTGCTTTGGTACCTCAGCATCTGCTAAAGGGCAACTTCTGCTTTGTATTAAATGTCCAGATTCACGCAAACTCTTAAGTTGGAAAAGAAATGAATGGGTCACCCACTCAAAAACCTGGAAAACTACAAAGTTGTCAACTTGGAAGGTGGAAGTGCCCTGATCATCACAACGAAATAAGCAAAACCACTTAAGAACAGGGAATGACACATTGTTTTAAGTAAAACATGATGCCATTTCATGCTGTTTACCCACCTTCATTCCAGGTACCAAGACACAAAAGAGACCATGGTCTTTTTCATAGCCTGTGTTTCATTTAATTCCAAATTCAAAGATACCTTGTACTTTAAAAACAGAACCCAGTAGAACTCCCCATCCAACTGGAAACAATCATGTATGTTTATTTTGTCATCAGTTCAACCCCATATGGTTCTCCCATCTCTAAAGTTCTGCTGTGTTCTGCCAAAAATCACTTGCAAGTATCTTGTGACAGTCTAATGGGAACAGAAGTGCTGATAACAGTGAAACACCAGGACAGCTTTGCTGAGGTTGGAATGAACTGCAAGCACCCTACTTGTCCTAGAAGTCAGATTCTTGTACTGCCCCCATGCACCCCATGCTAGCCTTCTTTATCAAATCTGATAAAGTAAATATTCTTAGCTGTTTCTCACTCTTCATCCAGCACTAGGGATTTTCCCCCAATACTTTAGTACAAAAATCTTACTTTAGAATACAGACCCTTCTTCCTATGGGATGTAATTAGACTTTTTTTCAAAACCATTTAAAATTGGGCTGTCTTGGTGATGGTGGGGAGAGGATGAAGAGAGTAGCATGTGATTCAAGAACAAATATTCAAGTGCAAAAGAAGAACAGGCCATGACAATTGAGAGTGATGAGTCTGACTCATTCTGCTCCAACTTACCTGAATAATTACCTTACCGTATTTCAGAAAGAGAAGCTAGATTAACAAAGCTTTGTCTCTTTAATTTATACCAAAACAAGTATTTTCAACACATACTAAATCTGCAGACTCACTGGTCTCCCTTAGGGAAATCTGCTTCTTCAACTTCACCGTTTCCAAAACAAGAAAGAATCCAACAAGAAAATCCAAGAATCTGGATATTTCTAGGTTCTCAGTAATACTCTTGGATAGTGCTGGAGTTGAACTTTGCTTGCACAAACTTCCAGTTTGTACCTGTTATAGTAGAGGTTTATCTGGGTAGTTGAGCAAGAATGTTTTCAGACTCTTTAGATACCTCTGGATGACTGATGAAGTGGGGCACCTTGGGGAACCCCTTCCAACAGGTGACTGTAGACAGAAACTGGATACCAAACACAAGCAGAAAAATTCAAGACAATGCCAGTGCTCTCAGAAATGCCCCAAAATACTCTCCTATGGCAGAAATATTGTAACAGTGCCAGAAATCAACCACACTGTCATTTATCCAATACCTTAATTACAGAAGGGGGACATGGAGGAGGAAACAAGAACTGGGATTAGTGAGGCAGGCAAAGTCTGAAGGTAAAGAAGCAAGTTACAGTACTAGCAGATTCATATGATGGTACTGATGGGGAAACAGGAAAAAGTAGTCAACTGTAGATTTCAAGGCAACCAAGAAATTAGGCTTTTCTCCCTCAGGAAGGGAAGAATTGAACATACAGTGTTACTTTCCTCTAGTTTTTCCTACTTTGTGACTTTCCACAACTCTCTATCCTAGTTAAAGTCTGCTAATATTTTTCCCAACCAGGCATACTCATTTATGTAATATACAATTCAGAGTACTTTTTCTCATTCTTTTAACTACAGAAATTCACCTATTAAACACTTTAGATTTCAAATCAGCATTTTTAAGGTAAAGTTTTATTTTGTGTTTCTCTTAGAACTGTGATCAACTTACCCGACAGTCCCTAGAATCTTAGGGCTAACTTCAGGGCTACCACAATTGTGCTTTTCTTCTTTAATCACATAGCCTCAATTTATGCATTTAAAGCCCTTATATATTTCTCTGAATGGCTTGCTAGGGTTTTTTCAATGTGTGTGGGTTTTTTGTTTTTTGGGGTTTTTTTTGAGAAGGAGAGGATTTTAATCTTGAAAGAACAGCAGGTTTTTCATATTTGTTTACTTAACATTGTAGTCTTCCTTCACAATTCCAGATGTGAAGAACGCAAGAACACCTAAATGACAGACATTCCCATGTCAAATTCCCTTCAAAAACAGACAATGGACAGAAAGACAGGATCTTTCTCTGAAACAAGCAGTTACATGGCTGATGTTGTGCTTCCCTCTACTGGTTATCGTAAGAAGCACAGTTACCTCTTAACATTCTGAAATTTTCCTTAAAAAAACCAAAACAGCGTACAAGTGAATCTTTATTTGCAGGCAAAACTTAGCCAATAACCTTAATCAAAGTTTTCTTTTCTTTATTAAAAAATAGAGGCACTGAGCAGAACCGTCTGCACTTATCTCAAACTCAATATTACAGAAAATACCAACTTCAACGTGCTAATATTATCTCATATTTTTGTTTACAGCCCTTTAAAGTCAACTTCAAGCAGGCAAAAGGCTTCAGAGACTAAAGCTTTGTTATGAAGAGTAAAAACATGTCAAGAACCAAAAGATGATCATACAAATAAATAGCTATGTATGTCACAAAAGAGTGCTATGTATGTCACAAAAGAGTGCTATGTATGTCACGTCATTGCTTTCAAGAAATGAATTCCACAGATACATTAAAACTGTCAAAACAGTAGTGGTCTTTATTTCCATCACACAAGTTAACACTTCAGTTAATATTACCATCTTTCAACATTTGGGAGATATGTAAGTTAATGACTTAAAAAAGTGAAATATACCCCCTTCCAAAAATATACTGAATTTTATAGTGTCCCTCTGATGAGTCATTTACATTATATGACATCACATACAGTCTTGCAAGACAAAATAATTTATGCATTGTTTTTCAGCCTCTCATTTGTGAGCCCTCAAGGTGTCTAAGGAGACCAAGTTTATACATGCTCTGCAGCAACCTAAGTACATAGATTTCAAAGGGATCTCAATTCAACTTGGGAAAACAAATCTAGAGAGGTTCACAAATCCAAAAAGGTAGAAAATACTGTCTTGGAATAAACACCCAAATTTTAGTGTCCTGGAGAGGAAGTTAACACTAGTTTAAAAGCAGAAAATACTTTAGTCAGTATTTTTCTAATTTTAGTAATTGGGCTTTTAATAATGCTGTTATCAGTTGTTTTCAAGTAAGAACAAGTTAAAACTTGCAGACTACAGAAAAATAACTGAAGACAATCTCCCTTTCCCATCTAATACCAAGTGTGAATAACATCTTTACTACAGAACTCTTCATGTTGATCAGAGGTTTTAATCAGAAACAGATTTTCATTTTAGTGTCAATTGAATAATTAAAATTTTAGTTCACATCTCATTTAAAATTTTTTATTATAAAGAAGAATCAGCCCTGCAAAACCAGTTGGCAGTCTCTTCCTGTTGTAATTCATGACCACTGAAAAATTCCAATCTTAAACCCCCTGCTATTACGAAGCTTCCTCACAGTCCTTTGAAGAAATGCATTTAGCCACAGAATGATTTGCAAATTTTTTTTTGGGGGGGCGTGGGCAGAGAGATGTTAAATTATCTCATCTAATGAGGAAAGGAAAGGCAAGAAAATCAATGACTAGTTTTCACAGTAAAATGCATCAGCTTTGTAGTTTCATTTGAAACCAAGAACAAATCATGAAACGTCATGAAAATAAGATTAAAAAAATCTCCTAGAGTGATTACTAAATGAAGTTAAAATTACCACACGAATCAGTAAACCCCAGAAGAAAAGCAGATGCCTCATATCACAGGTCCTACATTAAATAGTATTAATTTTTTAAAATAAATCCATAAAATCTGTATGTTTGGCCACTTTGCACATTTTTCCCCTATAAAATACAGTGTACAGAAAAAAAAATCTCGTAATTCCCAGTATGAATTCTGAAGTATAAGGTCAAAACCCAGAAATTAAAGATCAGCTAAAAGGATTTTAAATTATTTACAAATCCAGCAGGTAGAACTACCATAATGGCTTCATTTCCATTCTTGTAGTGGCTTTCACTCTTACCCAGCAGCATCTGCAGTAGGAATCTCTTCAGACAGCTTCATCACTGATCATCTGTCATTTTAAGCATTTCTAGAAGAGCCCCAACAGCTCCAAAATAACCCTTTGAACAAAGGCAAAAGAAAACCAAAACAAATCAAATTCCAAAATAAGACATAACATGAACACAAAGTTTTCAGTTCTGTTAAGGCAAATAAAAGAATGTCAGCCCTGCCAAATATTTGCTCTATCTAAAATATGATTTAGTACGATCATCTTTAGGTAGAAGAAAGGGCTTGATACTGGAAAAAGTCATACATAGTTCTCCAAAATTATAAAAAAAATAAATTACAAAACCATAATACTGATGCTGTACTGAGGCAGAGTAGTTTCCATTATGGACCTGTCCATCTGGTAGTCACCTCAAAATTATGCTTAAAAAAATGAATTATACTTGAGGTTCTCTTATACCAGCCCACACAAATGAACATTGTTGCTATCAGGGTCAGAAAGCAAACAGGAGAAATGGGCAATGTTTAACAATGCATATCACAAGAGTAGTGATAAAACCAATAAGTTAACAAGTAGTATTTTCAAATTAATTTGTAAACATAAATAACATTTAGGCAGAACTTAGCTTCTGCATTCAATTCAAAGCAATGGCATTTCTCCCCTTTCAAGTTCACCAAAAAGAACTACAAGAATTTTGTACTTACAAATAGAAGTTCAACACATATTTCCTTACCTCATGCTCCAAAAACAGAGCTTTTAGCTGTCCCTTGGACCAATAATCCATAGCATATGCTAGCACCTTCATAGAAATCATATTAATTCTGAGAAAGTTGCCAACAAACACCACCTTGTCGATATTCTGTAAAATTGAATTTGAAAAACATATCAGAAAAATTATATTCAGCTACATTATTTGCCTCATTTAACATGTACCTCTGCCTCTACTATGAAGTTAAATGGGAATTTTAGGTTACATTTAAATACTTCAAACTGAAAAGTCAAAAAACATTGCAGTTACTGACTGCTAAGAGACATTGCAAGAGCAGGGAGGCGCAGAGTTTCATTTCAAAGAAAGTGAGAGGCTATTATCATAGATGATCAATATTGGTTAAAAATATTGAATAAATGTCACAACCTTCCCAACATGACTCACACTATGAGCGTTTTGGTGGTGATGTTTGTTTTTTTAATTGTATATGGCTGCACTGAAGACATCTTTCCCCCCTTGCATGTTAAATGAAGCAACTTTCCAGAGATCATTATGATTATTAAACCCAGATGAAGAACCTCTGAAGGGTATCTGAGAAGGATTACATTAGAGATGAGAAGGAGCATCTTTCATTATCTATTATCAGGACTGTGACTCCATTTTCAAAAAGCAAGTGAAATGGGGCCGACAAATAATACTTGATATGTATGGCATTCCTTTGTTTCAAAGCTCATTTGAATTCAGTTTTCACAGGAAATTAAGGTTTTTTTGAACCATCAGCACTAGGCTGCCAATGAGAAAGCCACAGACCATCCTTACTTGTATGTACATCACTGCAGTAAGCAGTCATTCTGTGTGGTGTTTAAACAATGCCCCTAACTGTCTTACCAAGCCCAGTTCTGCCTGTTATGCACAAAATTGCACTTGCATTTTGCATTGGTGTACCAGACGATGTTCACCAGACACTAAAATTGGTCTAGAAGATTCAGTGGGAGGCCACATCCTGGAGATAAAAGCTTTTACAGGAGTCCTGAAGAGCCCTAGGAATGTATCTTCAAGAGTCTTCTGCAGAAGTTTCCCAGAAAGGCTGCACAGGGACTAGAATTAGCAAGGGTTACCCCTCTACTTTGATCCAGCTCTATAAAGCCCAACACTTGGCTCTGCAGAATTCCTGTGCTACAGCCACAGCCATGCCATGTCCAGGACCGTGTCTGTGTCACAGCCCAGGTGACATCCTCACTGGATGCCCTCTCCAGTGCTGGAGAGAGCTGATCCCAGACACCGGAACTCATTCACCGGCCTGCACTGACTGAGCGAGGGACAGCCCTGACTGCCCTCCAACCAAACACAGCAACACAAACTTTACTGAAATCATTTCCCTTCAGTCATCTATCTCCTCAGACTCTGCAGTCACATCAGCATGCAATCATACTCAGAAATTTATGAATGAAAATAAGAACTTCTTAAATTTCAAAATGCTGCTATGGAACATGGCCAAGAGCACCCTGCATCCTTGGATAAGGCAGTTTTGTCTCTGAAGCAACTTCAGACAAAGGAGGGACAAATATGCAACTAATTAATTTCCTGTAATGTCATAGCATAAAACTGATTAGAATCTACATTTCAATTTCACATGCATATGATTTTTTCTGAATATAAAAACAAAGCTACTGTTACCAGAAGCAATACCTAACACAGAATATAAAAATTACTGCAAATTTTGAATCTAAAAGTACTAGTCATATCTACTAGAATAACAGTGTAGACCAACATGCAAATTCCAATTTTGTTTCAAACATTCCTTGAGTTGACAAGGTGAAAAACTGTATTAATAATATAAACTTCCCTAAATTTCTGATCTGAACTAAAAACAAGTTTAGTTGTTCAGAAGCTGAAATGCTACTCTTAAGGGAGTCTTGTCAATTTACTTTTAAATTGTCCACTGCTGAAACTTTCAAAGCTGAAATTCAGAAATCTTAAACTGCTGAAGAGATGGTGGTGACATGCTTATTTAAGCTAATCAAATTACAGCAACCTGGAAAAGACATGCACTCTTTCACTCTGTGGGGTCTTGTTAGAATGTTCAACTACCCTGCAGCAGAAAGCTATAGTATAGCTTTAATATAGCATATTCACATTATTTACCAATATAATTGAATAGGGAAATCTATATCAATAACACAATAAAAAACCTGCACATATTTTTGCAAGGCAGCTTGTTCAGATACAAACTTACATGTTCTGTGAGTAAGAAAAGTATAAACCAGAAGATCAGTTTCCTTTATGCAATTCTGCTGTGCCTAGGACAGGCCATTTCAAAGGGTCTGTGGCCAAATGGTTCCAGACTATGGAATTTTTCTACCCCACTGCCAACTTTGTGCAAGCAAATCTGCTTTGAAGTTTTGCAGACAGAATATTTCATTTATTCCCCAGCCTCATTTTTTCCCGCACATATGCAAGTCATTTTCAACACAATATTAAAGCTGCAATCATTGGGAAAAACTTATCAAAAGTCATGCTTCAGGGCATAAATTGATTCTGTCAACCTAAAAGTGAGCTTTACCATAACCCTAATCTAATACATACAAGCTCCACAAAAGAATATCATATTCAGCTGTTTATTTAGCTCTTTTTTGAGGATTTGATTCATCAGGGTTGCTGAAAGTCAGAGCCATGTCTCCCAAAGGCAATTTAGGTGTCTAGATTATTTAGCAGAGTGATAGCATTAGTTTTTTTTCCCCAAGACCAAGCTATCTGAAAATTAGCTTACTTGAAATGATACTGTATGTTTTTCTTTTTAATAGTATGTAAAGCAACTAAATGAAGTTTTCATTCTTTAAAACTACAAAATAATTTACTTCAGGTGTTGGAGAAATTCTGCTTTGACACTGGGAAATGAAGAATATTTAACATACCAATTCACATTCCTCCACCAAATTCTAAGGATCACATCAGTTTTTAAGAGGCCTGCCCCCAGAACAAAGATGTTAAGAACTTTTTCACAGTGACTCAGAAGCATTCGTTTCATCAGCAGCCTGTCTCCTCCTCTGTGGTTCCCTGCTGCAACTCTCCATGCTTTGATAGCCCTGTACAATGCTGCTTGAACTCCATGCCACAAGGCAACACTGTAAAGAAGCTGAAAGCAAAGAGAACGCTGAAAGAGAATCATCCTGACTGAAAAAGTCGATTGCCAAGAAAAATAAATGTAAGTCTGTAGCCACTTTTCACAATGAAGGAAGGTTATCAGTGGCATTTGTCAGGGGCATACACTACAACTTCTGCTGATCAGGTCCTCTTGAGAGGAAAATGAGCAAAAAACATAATAATGGCATACAAAATCAAAATAAAAAATGAGCAGCATAGCAGTGCTGAAGAGACGTATATCCCGTGATTGAGGAAAAAATGGCAGATGAAGTTCAAATTAAAAAAGTGAAATGACACAACAGAAAGGGGGAAAGACAAAGACACTTGATTATGCAGACACAACGATAGGCTCCAAATTAGCCACTTTTAAGATGATACCATGGAGGGACTGTTGATGATTTCTTAGAAATGAGTTCCATGCTTACAAAAATAAAGTACTATGAACTGTTAGCAAAGGCGCTCTGAACACAAAATCTATCCATATGTCATCACATAAATTCATCGAGCAACAACACTCTGAATATCATATGAAGATCTGATAAATCAATCTTAAAATTACAACCATAAAAAGATTAAAAAGACAAAACTAAGCAGTACATAAAAGAGTGTCTTCTCTTTTTTAGGTAAGGAGACTAAGTATTAGGACCTTTTCTCTTGGAAAGACCAAGAGGGAGAAGTAGCAAAGGTTGATTAAAAATCAAATTGAAACCCACACCCACAAAAAGCACTAGTGATTAATCATTTACTATTTCTGATAAAGCCATAAGCTAGATGGGACCCGATAAAGTGATCAGATGGCAGTTTGGTGAGTTCCTTGGGTTTGTTTTGTTCAATTTTTCTGGCTCTGTGTGTGTGTTGTTGATTAAAAATATAAAAGCAGCAGCAATTTTTTTTCTACCAACAGAATGCTGTGCAGGTAAAACACCTATGTATTAAAAAAAATTATATAAATTCATTATTTGCTCAGAGCAGATGAAAGGTATTAGTTACCACATAATGGTAAAGGATGAAATCTGCAGATAAAAGCAAGGGCCTGAATGTTTGGGTTTGTGGTGGGGTTTGTGTTTGTTTTTGGTTTTTTTTTTTAAACTGCTGGAAGCTGTAGTGTGTGAATGGAACAATCCATCCCTATTTATCATGCCTAATGAAAAGAATGCAATAAGCATCTGATAGGAGTCTCAGGCAGGAAAATGAACTGCATTTTTCTACTTTCTGACACAATGCAATGGAACTTGCATGTATCCAAACATTTAACACAATACACAATTTGAACCCATCCTGCTATGGAAACAATCCAAGCAAAATAGTATTCAAAATAAATTCCATCATGCTATAGTAAAACCTGTAAATAACTGCAAGGTAACAGAGTAATAATAAGTATTAAAAACATGTTACTATCTATGTATTACACCTTGAGAACAAGCAAACACTCCAGGCTGAAACTCAATGCCTCAAAGAGATCTTTACATACAATTTTTCCCCCTCTTCCCTAGCTTTGAAGCTTGAACAGCCTTACACTTTGCACCAAAGCATACACATAACAAGCCACAAGAGTTATAACACAACATTAAATATATGCATATTTGCCAAGGCCAGTGACACACCTACTATGTCAGCAACTTGCATTTTTGCATCCTGATAATCTCACTATGTTGTTTCTGAAGATTTTAAGCCCATGGTAAATAACTTACCTCATTCAACGCACACATGCGAGCAATAGAACCTATGTTGTTGGTGATGGTGACCAAAGTAGCTCTGGCCAAGTCCTCTTTACTGATGGAATCTCTCTTTTCTTTACTCATCATATGACCAAAGCTGTGTGAGGAAGATCATGTCTTTTAACATGAGATATGCAGGAGTGATAAAAGCCCTTAAAATTTTCTCATTTAGCAAGCTTTGCTTGGATTTGATAACCATTCATTTGTGACAGATTCGAAATGTGAAAAGGCATCTCATTAGAAAGGCAGAACAATGAGTAAGGACACTTCCAAAATAACTGTAATTTAAATGGAAGCAAACTCTATCAGGCATTACTTACACCTGTTTAAAAAAAAAGGCCAAGAAGTAGGTGAGAGATCTAAGGACAAACCCCATGATACATGGAGTGACATTTCCACATGGACACAGTGCATAGTCCAGGGATTATGCACTCAGTTTAGCATGCACAGGAAGTTTCCCAAGGGACTGCTTACAAACAGCTCAATTAACACGCACCTTGACGCCACAGCAGATCCTTGAAGGCCAAAGCGCTCATAGTCTCCTCCATAAATATCCTTCACCAGCTTATCCACATTGGTGCTGTCTCCTTTCGCGGCCATTTCCAGCGCTTCTTCAAACGTCTCGCAGCCAGTGAGCAAACAGCACAGGCCCAGGAACGTTCCTCCTCCAAGGCTGCAAAAGCACAGTCCCTTCAGCTCAGCAGCTTGAACCAGCTTTTACCACAATCCTTCAGAGTGCCATTTACAACATGCTGTACACAGATGCCAACTGTACCTCACAACTCCTCCCTCAGAGGAGCGAACATGGACACTCTGCGCTGAGTTCCTATTTAACACAAGTATGCTTTTAACCAAACTAGACTTGAGTCTTTAATCCTTGAATAGGAGAAATTATACTAAAGGGTTAGCTAAGAATAAGGTCCAATCCAACACCTCAGATACCACTTTGCTATTTGTAGCACTCTAACAAGTTTTCTGCACAAGAATAATTAACCAGCAGAGCACTCAAATGAGTGAGGAAAGAATGAACAGTGAACAAAGGTAAATCTGTAAGGGCTGGCAGCCAAGACAGATCTTGTCCCCCCAGCCAATGGCAGGAAGCAGTCTGGTTGGCTCCTTTTCAAAGCAAGCCCAGCATAAGCCACATCAGAGTGTTCTTTCCCTGCAAAAACTCTGAGCAAGGAGCACTCACTTGAATATTTTGTAACAGCTCAAGTACAATATTTACTGACTACATAAATTTAGCAGGGAGTATTTAACTGCACATAACATGTTGCTAACTCATTAAAGCTCTACTTTGAACTTTTCAGTCTTACAGACATGATCTTCAACTTACTAATCTCTACATCCTTCCTCATTCTTTCTTAGCCACTGACAAAGCTTATTTGCAGTGACTGCAGTCACAGCGACTGGAGCCACTGAAAACAAGGGGATCAGTGAGACACCACACTTGCACTTCATGAAAAAAGCACAGGAAGTCACACAGGAACACTATTTAGTCTGTGCTCTTGGATTATTGGGTTTTTCAGAACACATCTCACAGAACTGTGGTATACTCAGTATTTGAACAGTAGAAAGCTCTGCATACCAGCCACAAGACAGTATTGATTTCATCACCTGTAACAAGTCAACAACACACTGCAGTCATGTTTTTCCTTCCATAGTGGATAGAAGCATGTCTACCAAAGATGCCAAAATCTCTGTGCTTCAAAAAGACCCAGAACTGCAAGAAATCCAATGCCTCCCACTGAACTTTGTCCATCTGTACTGCAGATAGAGAAATGGCTCATGGCTACCATTGTGGCAAAGGTATGCCCTAGGTAAGGCAATAGAAGATACATAAGCACATCATGTGCAGCATACAGGAGAAACTTTAATACATATCATGCACCAAAAAACAGAATGCAGAGGAGAGAAGACTCATTTGCTGGGACCGTTTTATTTTGGTAATTCACAGCAAGAGATGGGAAATAGGTAAGAGACTATTACAAGACTATTGTTACTAATAACAAGATACTAAGGCAGGTCTGAAGTTGAACAGATCAATGATTTCCCTGACATAGATTCTCTCTCTGAAGGTATCCTAGGATATTTTCAGCCTTGCTATTGGTAGGCTTTTAAAAGAAATGCAAATACATGCACAATTTGGAGTTGTAGCTACTGATCACACTCTCTAATTCTACCTGTTCAGTTGTGAAGGAGAAAATAAAACAATTAAAAAAAAAAAAGTAAATTTACCTGGATCCTGTAACTCTTTTATAATTGTCCTTAGAATACACAGCTAGGATGCTGACCCCTGAGCCTATGTTAACCAGCAGCATAGGATATGGATTATCAAGGCAGTAAGGCTTTTTCTGGCACTGTTCAGGATCTGTAGGATTTTCAAAATAATAGCACTCTGGTTGGCCATTGAAACCAACAGAATCAACATAAAGGAGGCCCTGGATCAAACAGTCCAATTCATCCAGTTTATAGAGCTGTAGATCAGCCATCTGTAAAAGAATAACAAGAAATTAAGAAACACACATTTCCTAGCATAATACAACACTGAAAAGGACAAAAGGTTCCACTGAAGCACTTTGATCACTTTAATAGTAACACATCATGCTATTTAAGCAGTACAAAGATCTAAGCATGAAGTCTGGAATAAAAATTCACTATCTGCCTGACAACAGGTACCTCCCAAAACAATGACGTGCTGCTACACGGTAATGCCATCTAGTTCCATGCGTTTGAGACCTGCTGGGCTCTGCAAGCAGGAAGTATTTCTCCTCCTTCCTATCCTGACGCAATAAACATCTTCCCCCTCATTCCCAGCCCAAGAGCTGTGTTCTGCAGCTTTTGAGCAGTGTCACACATATGCCTACACAGCAGCATTCCTCAGGATGCAAAGTATTTTAGCTCATCATCCAACTACACTTCCCAGTAATTTAATGACATTTTCAATAGAAGAATTAAGATGTTCATGTTATGTAAATATGCATTAAATATACAGTGGATTTTTTTTTTCGTACATATCACTAGTTATTCTGGTTAATTTTTAAATTACAATGAGAAGTTTAAAATACCACATGAAAAAGAGAGGCATAACCCCTATGTTTGGTGAAAAACCATACAAAAAATCCAAACAAAAAGATTGTCAGGCTCATGCCCCCAGCAGAATATAACTTCAAGAGAAGTTATAAAAGACATTCCCTCTGAGATCTCACAGGTCACCATTACTTCAACAGAAATGTCTACTTGCCATAGCATTCTATTCACTAGAATTAGAAATAACATCCCTTTCTCAAAATAGGATACACTGACCAACTGTAGAAACTCTCCTTTCCATTGTTAGGTAGAGGAGAGGGCAACAAAAACCTGTAAAGTTGTCCATCCAACTCCTGAGGTCATTGTCATCCTCATGCATGCAAAGCAGGTCATGCCTAACTCTACTTTCCAGCAAAAAAAAAAAAGCAGCAGAGTATAATGGAGTTATACAGTACACAGCTGGTTCTTCAGCATTTGCATACTGCAGGATCTTTTAATAATGGCTAATGGAGAAGATTTACATGGGTAACTATGTCCTATTTTTAATTCAGGAAGCTATATTAAGTCACTATAAAGAGGGAAGATATTTCTGTGGAACAGGTGTGGTCAATAGGTTACATTCTTTTAAGCTATTTAAATCTCCCCTGTTAAGACTTTGCTCTACTTGTACGCAGCTCTAGCTTGCCCTAAGTGAAAGCCATCCCACTCTTTGGGTCTGTCCTTTTGTTTTACTTGCCACTCCTCAAATCCTAACCAGGGAAAAGAAATAAGACCAAAAAGACTCCAAACCAGCAGTCTCAAAGACCTCAATATAGATCCAGTTATTCATAGGACAAGCGAGAGAGGTGGAAATAATTTCCTCTTGTTTCTGTCTTTCCTCCTGCAACTTCTGCAATCCCCTCTTTTTNACATTGTTACACAAATTAAAATTAGAGAAATGCAGCATAAAAGACTTGAACCATTTAGCTAGCAAATACAAAGAATCAGCATAATTTGTGAGAAAAAGTTTTTCAAGAAATATTAGAAAATTCTTAAGGGTACTTTGCAAATATCTTGGATTTAATAAATTTCTAACTATTAGACCAAGAGGAAAAGCTCCAAGACAAGGTATGATGCAAGGTATC
This sequence comes from Ploceus nigricollis, assembly GCA_013399945.1. Lineage (NCBI taxonomy): Eukaryota > Metazoa > Chordata > Aves > Passeriformes > Ploceidae > Ploceus > Ploceus nigricollis. The sequence goes on from VXBC01011533.1 coordinate 484,890, forward strand.
AACATAATAAACCCTTCATGCACTCTTTATAACAATGAACATTGCATGGAGTCCCCTAAGTCATCACTCCTTACAGGATTTATTTAGTTCAACAAACATTGCTCATACCTGGATGACACGAGGAAATATTCTGTACTACTCATGATCTTTCCCTAGGCTGTGTGCTGTACAGTGTCAGTTTCCTCACCTCGGTGTCTAAGTTGGATGCAGCATGACCAAACACGATCTAACACATGCACAAATGTGCTGTGAACCAGGAGCTGTTGTACAGACAAGCCATTAGCAGGTTTATGGCCTCTACTGTCCAAACCCTACTCTAATGTAACCCAAATACCCAGCCACAAGCTGCTTTTGTCTGATCCATGCTATACTTTTACAAACAGGTAAGCACTAGCCAGAGACCTAGCAAGACACAAACAAGTAATACAAATCAGAGTAGAACACTTCTGACACGAGTACAAAACCACAGAAAAAACCCATTGATTCTACAAACTCTCCAGTCACCTCAACAACTCTGTAAGAACTGAACAAGAGAAACTAATCAGGTACTTTCTCAAGCACTACACATAGAGGTTTTATTAGGTCCAGCCCTCCATGTATAAAAGACACATTACAATTTGTTCTGCTTTTTATAGCTCTGTGCTGTATTTAACAATTGATATACTGTAAGCAGAGAAGTCCTATTACTCCTTTCTTTTATGTATGATATTCATAGCAGACTGAAAAACTATTTTCCTCTGTCATTGCAACAGTCTGGTTTTGATTTTTAGAATAATCAACACAGGCATCAGTATTCTATGTCAATCCACCTTTCTTCAGAGACCAAAAGCTCTGCATCCACCAGACACCCAAGGCTCCAAATAGCTTACTCAGCCACCACTGTTCTTATTTCTGAACAGAAATTAGGGCGAAGTTTCAAGAAATGTAGTAACCCAGTCTTGTACAAGAAGCCACGATCGAGCCACGGTCACAATTCAGTCCCTTTCCCTGCATACACAACTGTGTATTTGCAAACAATGTCTCAAAGCACCAAAACTGCACTGCAGAATAGAGGTACCTGTAACCATTGTAACTAATTTACAAGTAGGCAAATATTTCTTCCTGCTGCCAGAACCTGACCTACCACACTCTACTCACTCTCAACTTTCAGCTGTTCAAACCTCTTCTCCTTAGAGGTACCAAAGTTTGTGTGCAAATATGCATAACAAAAATGGAAGCTGTGTCTAGAAGCAATTTTAATTGGATGTTTTTCCTACAACGTTTACAAAATGCATTTGCAGGTATTTTCCAGCCCGTTACAACTCCTAACATGAAGACAGACAGCAAAATGGTCAACTTACCCTACTCTGCACTCCTGTAACTATATTGAGCACAGTGCCTCTCTAGAGGTTATGTCAGAAAGTTGTGGTATGAGAACAACTGCAGAACAAAGTAGCATACAGGATCCTGGGGGGAAAATTTATGATGATTACAGAGAAACCACACGTACATTTTTTTAAAGAGTAATTTTTCTGCATTTTAGCCAGACTGTAGCTATTCCCCTTTTTTTAAGACTGCTTTTTAAATACTGGAGAAGGGAACAAAACACTTTAGACCTCAAGAAACTCTCCAGGACCATAAAAAGGAGTGACTTATGACTTCAACCATGCTTGCAAGCAGGTACAATACACCAAGAGAAAACAGCCCCTATGACCTTAGCATCAAACTCCTGAAACACAGCTGATTTCAAGGATACAAAAAGTCTGTTGCTACTGTGTACAGATGTTATTCCAAGAAGAATGAAAGACCATCTCTTGTACCCTTGCAATAAGTGCTGGAAAATTGTGTTACCTGTTGAAATTTAGATTTGGATTTCTTTGTTGTTTGCCTTGTTTGTTTTTTAAATAGTGTGCATAACATTAAAAAAAAATTATCTGTATTCAAGTACCAAGCAGTATAAAAAGAAAAAACATGGTACCAGCTTGTCTGTGCTTTCAAGTATGGAAGCACATAAGTCAAAGACTTGGGTCCCATTTGTTTCTTATTAGGGGTGAACAAATACATCCAATTCAGCAAGGTAAACACGAAACAGCCCAGTCCTCTAGAAGTGAGCTGAGGGCACCCATGACATACATGCTCTGGGGTTGAAGTCTCATGTATCACCATTGGTGTGCAGACGTATTTTCAATGACACTCCAGCTCACAAAACATTTTGCCAACTTTTACTGGGTATTCTGGTATTTACTGTATTCTGGTGAACACAGGAAAGTCTGAACCTAGATGCAGTTCCAAGTTGATTTTTCACTTAGACTTTCAATGAGAAATATGATTTTTTTTTCTGTAAAAAACTGTTAGGAACATAACATCTCGCAAGGTTTTAATTATCAATTATAACAGCCTCATTTACTATGTCACTCTGGCTTTTATGTCTGCTGGGCATTGCTCCAGTTTTTATTTCTTAGAATAGCTTACAATCTAGCTTTTCCTTCCATCTCCTCCACTTTCATAAAGACTTTGCTTTCTTTATATTTTGATTATCTTCACTTCAAATCCCAACCATGCTACTTTATGGAGCTGAAAATAACTGCTCCCATTCAAACAAGACAAAGTCTAATGCAAACAAACTGCAAGTCCAACATTCATTGAGGCAGAAGATTCACTCTGCATCAGCTTTGGGCAAAAAAAGCACTCATCAGAAATCCTGCGCAGAGCTCTGCCCCCTTGCACAGCAAGCCCCAAGGATCTCCTTTCTTGGCAGGGAAGAGATGCACATTGTTTCTCCCCATTCCCTCTGAAGAGGTTACTTTACCTGTTCTCTGGATGCCTCTTTCAACTCCAGCCCAGCCCCTACAGCCTGAACAGCTGCCTCCAGCCTCCTCAGCATGAAGATTTTTGAGTCTCACACTAACTGTGAAAGAGTTACACAGCTTACTCATCCTACAACACAGGACAGTGAGTTTGTTTTAAGATGAACACAGTCTGTAAGTCATCCTCAGGCATTCAGCTCATACCACAAAATCAAGCCTTAGAATTAGCTAATAACTGGCACAAGAAAATCACTATCCAACAGCCAAGCTCACTTTTAAATAATTTTCCTTTACGGGAAGGTCAAGGCCTGAGTTTGAGTCTGTGTTGGTAAGAGATTTCCTTCTTCCCCTGTCCCAAATGTTCTTGATTAAGTGATTGGGCGTTTTTAGCTCAGATGCTGCTCCCACTGAAGACAGCAGTAAAATTTCTGTTAAGAAAAGTCAGGTCCTGCAGGTGTCTGTTCAGGAAAGGAATACAGAGATCCCACCTTTGAGCCACTGCAATCAACAGCAATTTTATAATAGAGCAGGTTTTAATCAAAAGTCTGAATAGTCCTTCCTCCCCTCATCCTGCCCATCCTTTACATTGAGTTGCTTTACAAAACTGAGTGGCAGCCTAAAAATTTATTCCTCATTACAATAACAGCAAACTTCTGTGCAAGTAATGTGTCTATGCTATCATGGAGGAGTTGCAGAGCACAGAGACATTCATCTCACAAGCAAGTAAATCTAAGTACTCCTTGCTTTTACAGAAGTGGTTACTTGAGCATTTACAGAATATGTGAAGTGACAGTATGTAGCTGGGGAAAAGAGGAAGGATTATCAGAATTAGGCTGCAGATTCATCCATGCCTTAACACCACTGTTACCTGAAAATAAAGACTGCCAGCTATAAAGACCATTCAGAGTCATTCAGAGAGGAGGTAAAAACAGAACAAAAATGCAAGAAAAAACCCCCTAGGCTGGAAACAGTCCTTTTGGTGAATTACTTACTGATGCTCTCTTCAATGAACATTAAGTATAACCATATGGTTGGTAAAATTATTTCTGTGGTCTAGTTTAATGAATAGAGTCAATTTTCCTACTTCTAGGGGAAACACTAATATCTTCAGAATGAGTCACATGATTTGCCAAGCTACTGACTGACAAAAGATCCAACATACTGCCAGCAATCAGCAAGCAGACCATCAGCAAGGAGACTTCTTCAGGTATCCACCTCTCCAACAATGCAGATCATATAAGCAAGGTGAAATAGCTAAACCTAAGTAGCGCTGTAGATTTAGTTGCCTTTTTATAGAAAAATAAACAGTCTTAAGTTAAACAGAATATGTCTCACCATTGTATGTTATTTTTAATACACAAAAGCAACAGAGATGTCTAGATCAAACCTATTTAACCCATTTAGGGTTTCATAACCAGACAAAGGAACACAGACAAGTAACAACAGGGTACTTGCCTCTCTGTTTTAAGGAGAAAAAGCTTCTCTAATCTTAGAAGGCTTCCTTCCTTGGGATTTGAACGTTGTTTTGCAACGTATTGGATCTTTTGTCCTAAATCTATGCAATCTTACAGTCACATTGAGAAATACTGTGACAAGACTTAAAAGCATATACAAAGGAAAATAAAGGGCCGGAACAAAAGCATGTTAGCTAGATCAAATGAATTTACTAACATTTAGCCAGATTTTTTAATGACAATAACAACATTCATAAACATACCTTAGTTTTTCCACACTGTTTCTAAGTGACAAACAGGAAGATTTAAAGTCTCCTCCATAAAAGACATTTTACAATACTGAATCCTGCAGTAGCAAGATTTAGACTTGGCACATATTCTCTACTCCTAGAGGTGAATTAGTGGCCAGATACTTGAAACAGGTATTTCAGAGCTTTGACAGAGCAGTCCTGAAGCTGTTGTCCAGTGTTAATTTATACACAGCAGAACACACTGATAGCCAGCTGCTGTTACCATGGCTAATGAAGTGTGACAATTTAACTGCCAGTACCCAGAACACGCTGCCCTTTGAGAGAGATTGAGCAAGCCAACTTCCATGTGTCGGATAATATTCTGCTTCTGTAATTCTCTGAGGATATTACAGTTTGAGCCAAGAAACACTTGCTAAAGGAAGCTATGGAACTGGATAGCTGTAAGAGGTGTCCAAAGCACTCACTTCAGTGGGAGTGCACTTCACTGATAGCTTTATGCTAGAAAACCCCCCAGCCAGCCTTTATAGGGTTTGTCTTGAACTACCTACAAGTGTTGTAGCACACAGGATGTTAACAGTGCTGCAGAGGTGTGGAATTTCATGCCTAAGTCCACCAGCCATTTGCTATGTGACCTTGTATTTGTGTTCAATAGCTGGCAAAACAGCCCCAACTCCTCCAGCCATGACTTCCCCTGCTATATTAGCTATATTGCAGCTGAGACAAGACTGATCCCTTGCCATGGATTGCATATTTACAGTCTGTAAGGCCAAAGCTAGAGAGAGAAATGTTCAGCTGTCAGAGTTACCACCAGGTAACTTCCAGTTCAGTTCTACAGCTGTGGGAGCAAGGGACATGAACCTCCTTACTAAGCAATGGTAGCTTTTATTACATGATGCAGGAAGAATTCTAAGGGGATAGTCAGCCTCTTCAGAAAGTCCTTTAGTGAACTTCCATTGTCAATAAAGAATGTGGCCTGAATCATTCCCAGAACATAGGATACTCAAAAACACCTCAACTGAGGCCACACCGACTAGAACTAAAACTCACATCCTACTGTGGTGCCAACATCCTTACACAATGCAAAGCAAACAAGTTTTTGAGGACTTAATCATCAGTAGACTCTAACCGGTAAGGAACTTGCAGTCAGCCTAAACAACAACAAATCTTGCACTAGTAGTGGACTACTACACCCATTCAGAAACTTGATAATCCTTCTTTGGACATGGAAACAGTCTAATATTCACTGAAAGTGACTGCACAACAGCCTAACAGTTGGAATTCATGTTGAGCTCTTACAGCATTCTTTATCCCCCTTAGAATCCTGGTCATCTGGTATGTGAGGATATTGATGACGAGGGAGAAAAGAAAAAACCCTCTTGTACAGCAGGAATGGATGCTTGGGAGTTAAAAATGAAGCACACAGAGCCAAGGACTGCAGTCAACAGCAGTTGGTGACTCAGTATGAGAGTTCCCTGGACTGAAGCAGAGACAGAAAAGCACCTGTAACCTGCCATACCTAGTAGCCATCCTTCTCCCTCAAGATCAGGTCAAAAGTTAGGGACAGAAGTGCCAGACCCACCAGTCAAGTAAATCATTCACATTAGTCTTAGTGACACTGTTCTAGGACAATAAGATTAGTATATTTTTCACAGAAAATAAATGAAGATATGTCCCAATGCAGATGGATACACAACAGACAACTGCCTCCTGAATGCTTTTTCTTTTCAACATGGTTTGTACAACAGCTCTTCCATGCTTCTGCACCACAACTAATTTTTGAAGAGTACTCTAGTGCAAAACTTCACATTTACACCAGCTTCTGGAGCTCCCTGCAAAGGCTATTTTTATATCCTTGAGGATCTGAGACCTACTCATCTCATGAATTGCCTTTCTTTAAATGGCACACTCACAGAATTGAAATCAAAAGCTCACTGGTATAATTATGCTCCCACACACTGTCTCTCCCCCATGCTCCAAGAGTCTTCCAGACTCTTCATGTCAGTCTGTTTGAATGTTAATACAAAGGGAAGGGAACCCGAATCAAATCTCCAGCCTGTATGGTTTCATATCTGGTTTCCAATAGACAACCAGTTTGCAAGTACCTACGGTGTCAGGCTTCCAGGTTGTCATAACATAGTCTCAGTTGATTATGAAGCATCTGATCATCACAGCCATAGTCTAAAAAAACTCCACATTTACTAAAAACATCCTGCACAGCAATACTTCAGTAGAATACCCAGCAAGTAGAATACCCTTCCCTCCCCCCTCCATGTTCTCAGCAATGTCACCAATTAAGAAATGTGAATTGATTCTGTTGCTCCTAATCAGTTAGGACAGACTAAAAAAAAAAGTTATTTTCCCAGCAAGTTTTAATAGATAGGCTGTCATGATGTTTTTCCAAAGCACCTCCCACTGAACCCATGTGAACGGTTCACGTACCGTTCTAAAATCTTCCTCAAACTTGTAAGCTCCACCTCCCGTGGCACAGAGCGTAGTGTGCAAACTGGAGAAGTTCTTTTCACTACCCATCTGTATGAACCTGTGCATGGCACAGCTGGGAAAGCGGATGAAGTGCAGGTTTCCTTTGCGTCCACACATAGTCAAATTTTTCAGTTCCAGGTGGACATCGCGAATGCCAGTTTTACCATAGGCTGTATTGGAGGTCAAGTATTTCCTAATGCTTTTCAGGTTTTCCACCTCCTCCTGCTCCTCCTCTGCAGTAATGTCCTTAGGTTCAAAGTAGACCAGTTTAACCAACGTTCCACCGATATCCATTCCAAACCATGGGAATGCTAAGAATAAGGGGTTCAGGGAGGAAAAAAGAGAATGTTACTATAAATATACAGGGTAGACAAATCACTTAAATCATTTGCTGAATGACAACTCAGTGCAGTCACAGTAGCAATATCTGTTCCTGAGAACTGGGGGTCACTTACATCCAGCTCATATGCTTTAAACACATCTCTAGGTTATGCCTTCATAAGCCTCAGTTAAGAAAAAGAATAAGGAAAATCTCAAAATATTCTTGTCTGAAGAAGCAGGCTTTAATAAAATGAAAACATTTTTTCCCAGGAAATCATTTTACTCTTCAGTCACTACCTCTTGACAAAGCACATTTACTGCATTTCACCCAATCGGCACCAATGGATGAAATGAAATGAAATTGTATTTCACCCAATTGGCTCCAATTCTGCTAAGAATTAAGGGGATGAGGAGGAAGAAGAAACAACAAAACAAACAGGAGAACGAGATTTCTCAAGTCACATTCCCACTGCGTAACATCTACAACTGCCTTTCCAAGCTCAGTCAGAATTTCCACCATCACAAGGCTGTGTCTGAAGAGCAGAAATACAGAGCTCCATTATGCTGGAGGCCTCCAGACTCCAACCCACCAGAACCAGCAGCTCTCTTGGACTGCAACACTAGTAGCCAAAAGTGGGCTCGCTTATGTTCAGTGTTTACCACTGACAGACCCGTCCTCTGAGTGCCGACTCCCTTTGCTGGTATGTGTGTTAGTCCATTACATAATTATATAAGAAATGCCACTATTTGCTTTTCAGCTTGCCACAGCTGGCCTCGGTCCTCCAAAATCTTTGTTTTGCTAATAGCAGGAGAAAATTACTATGGTGAACACCCAGCTGAAGACAGCAACTCAATCAAGCTGGTCTACCTGTTCCACTTATATCTATATATGCATACATTTTAAATAGCAAGCCAGGTAACTTTATGAAACAGTAAGAATTAAGAATACAAAATCCATACACAGGCACTGCAGATGGAGGGAGCTAGCAATGTTTCTTACAAAAATTAAAAGTACTGAGTATAAGATTAACATCTAAGACACACTTCTAAAATAGCAGTCACACAGTCACTTTCCTGCTTTTTAGGGAGATTCAGGCGGACTTGCTAGAAAAACGATTCTACCAACTAGGGCATCTCAACTTAGTGTTGATACAAACTTGAAACCATAAATACCATATGCATAGCTGATTTTTCTGCCAGTGAACCTAAAAATAAACAACTTGGGGCAAACACTTTAATACGCATAGGAGGTACTTATCACACTGTCCTTCCTCATGTGATCACAGATCACAATTAAGTTACTCATCTTCAAGCTGAAAGAGGCTTAGTCTTTTTTTCTTACCCTAAGTGTCTCAGCATCAGCTGGCTGAATAATTTGAAAGCCTAAATTCTCCAATTTTTAATATGCTTTTCCTGCCCAAACTAATCCTTAAATGTCAGACATTTAAAACAGTTATTTCACTTCATTGCTGGATGCCAAGTAATTGAATCATCAGTTTCTCCTCCCAGTTCCCCACGGACAAGGCAGGCATAATGCATAAACTCCAATGAAGTAGCTGTTATCTGTTGTAAGGTCTAATTTTTTTCCCATGCTATGCAAGCTGCACAAAGACAGTGAAATTAAGTCTAATTTGAGGTTTGGGAAGATACACCATGCTATGCAGATACATGAGAGTTCCCTGAAATGGGAAGAATTCAAAACAAGTGTGTTTAAAACAGGCTTTATTTTAAAGAATAAAAATATGTTATAGACTAACCTGCAACTCAAACACTTGGAAAAGTGCAAGGTAAATATTTATGTGAAAGCTGTCTCATCCACACTGCACAACATTGCAATGCAATGGAGCTCAGGCTGCCAATCCCATTAGTGATTTACACAAATCTTTATTAAAGCTACTGAGAACTTTAATTACCTGTCCCAGTAAGTCTCCTCCTCAGATGAATCTTAACTATGCAAACAGGAAGTTTCATTTTAAAAGCAGCATGGTTGGACTATGCAATACAGAACCAGACTGTAGCTAAGTATAAGCCATTTCCACTATTTTTCATTAATGGCATAAAACCTGCTACATTGTACCTGCACCAACATTTGTTTGAAAGCCATAGTGTAGATTTCCTCTTTAAAGGAGGCAATAAGTGTTCCATCCTCCTATCAAACACAAGCCCAGCAATAGTGTTAAAGTAAGCACTAACAGCTGAGAGTTATTCATAAATGACTGCCAAGACATTTCATTTTACATCTCAACATTTTAAAGAGTTATAACCAAATATTTCACAAAGAATAAGTACTGTAGAAAACAACTATGAAGTTTCTTCAACTCTGCATAATTCTTGGGAGAGTGACACATAATGCTTGCATTTATAAAGTGAGCAGAAATACCAGGACACTTTTTTTTTTAGTTTATTCTCTGTGTGAATCTAAGTTCCTTTCATTTTGTTGTGAGCCAAATGGACTGCTGCAGAAAGAAAGGAACTTTGCTTTTAGAACACCAGCAGTTTTCTTCAGCACAAATAAAGAGCTCAAGATCAGACAACAAAACCAGATATTTCAGTTATGCAGAAAAACAGCTTAGTTTTCTCCTCAACTTCTAACACCAGCTCTCTGTTGGAATTACTTGCAATAATTCAACAACCATCTTGACTGGTTGACCAATTAGGAAAAAAATAAGTCTCAAAGTTTCTAACAAGTCACACTGAAATTCATATAACTTCTGCACAACTGGAGTGAGAGTAGAAATACTTCTGCATTCCAGTGATTATTTTAAAACGTATCCATTGTATCTTCTGTTATTATCAGTATGTTCCAAATCAAAATGCACCACTGAGCCACCATCAGTTCTTTTCCATATCTATATATAATTCATCTCAGCTGGTACCTATACACTTCAACCTTCCTGGTGCCACTGAATGTGGTGCTAATGGAAGTGTGCACACATACAGAAGGTGCTCCTGGGGTTTGCTGCCTCTGTGAATACATAGAGTAAGATGATTCAGAGGCCACCAAAATTAACAGAGCTTGCCCAGTACTACAACCAGGGGATATGAAAGAAAAGTGTTTGTGTAGATAAGTTTTCCAGAGACTTGAGGGAAAATGGGGAGAAAATTGTGGAGGTTGTTCTTTTTTTGTTTGGTAGGGTTTTTTTTGTTGTTTGCGGGGGGGTTTTTGGTTGTTGGTTTTTGGGGGTTTTTTTTGAGGGGGGTGGAGGGAAGCAGTGTTTGAGGTTTTCTGTTGCTTTGCTTTAAACTGGAAGTCCAGCATTTCACTGATGCCCTGAATAAGTATCCCTAAATTACAAAAAGACAGGAAAACGAGGAGGGGAAAGTAAAATCCATCCCACCCACATCTCAGGCTGATCACAGTTAGTCAAAACTGTGTGATTTACTATGAGCAGTAAAGACACCAGATATGTTGCAGAAATGTTTTCACAATGTAAAAAAATGCTTCTTAATTAAAATTGTCTGATAAGGCTAATGAGCTGATTTCTCTCTTTTCAGTAGTTATGCAACACACCTATTGGATCAGTTGAATCTATAACTGTGGCAAAACCAGAACTATTCTACTGCATTGCTACATAGAAATAAGCCAAAAATAACACTGTAAAATCTAGTTTTAGGTCCCATAGAACCAATACAGAAAGCATCAAGACACATCACGTGTTCTTAAAAGTCTAACATAAATCAAAGACTCTACTTATCTATTTAAAAAAAATTATTTCTCTTTATGTTAATAAACTGCCAACTACTGAGTGGTTTGTTATCGTGAGATAAAAATCTGTACTAGTCCAAAATTTAGCTGCAGAAGCATGTGACAATGCAAACAGAAGGTATCTACAGCATTGCATAAGTAGGTAATCTGATGCACACCAACAGCTGTGTATCTGGGGCAAAGGTTCACTCACGAGAAATTCCATGATACATTTTACCTAGTTTCTGCATTAACTCTGGAGTATCAGGCTATTCCTATAAGGCATTATTATAGTCAGATTTCAACACCTTGTATTTTTAAAAATCTTATGCTTAACACACAATATAAAAAGGGCATGTGGAAAATAAATATCAAATCACAACATTCTCCTCACAGACAAGAGCTAAGGAGAAGCAAGAATGAGAGGGAACTCCTGGGTCATCAAGTAACATTTACCCTCATTAAAGAAGATAACCAAGAGTAATCCTTTTCATATATTTAAACAACCACCACATAAGGTTAGCTGAATCTTTTTACTCCTCAACATTCAGAAAGAGATGGTGCTTGAATCTTGCTGGTTAGAACATTCTTCTCCCTACCTCAGCCCTGGATTCATTCCTGACCAGTTTGCAGCAGTTTCTTCTTTTGTCAAAACTGTTTCAACTTATACATCTCCCTTACAATACCTGTATTTCCCAAAGACAGACACAGTATTTCAATTTTTTTATCAATAATCTGAATGATGGTATCAATACTCTAATATCTTAGTCATAAGTATCTCAGATGAAATATCTTCGTTTCAGCTGCTTTTCTTTCTGAACACACATATGTTGAAATCCTATTACTTCATTTACATTTCATTTGCATTGCTTGACACTTTGATGATCTAGGAACTTCCTGTGTTAATTGGGTCCAGACGAGGTGAGAGAGCCAAAAACAGTAACAGGGAAAAAAAAATCAAAACAACACACACATAACATGGCATAGTATTCTTACAGCTTCTGAAAGCCAATTTTTATTTAAAAATAAAGCTATAATAGCTTACACATATTTTTCAACTACTTCTTCCTGTTTTACATAGTTATAAAAAATAAAATGGAAGCATTTTTTTTTCTTTGAACTAAACTAGAATATGTAGCTCAAAAATGTATTATATCTGCTTAGTAATTAAAGTTTCCTCAACCCTTGAAGAGCTAGAGCTAAATCATGGACACATATCAGGTGAAGCCTTCCAGTTCATCTTCAGTAGCAGGGGCATATTGAATGTCTTCCTCCTCACCAGAAGAACAAACAGACAAAACCCAAAAGTTACAACTAACCCCACAAAGAGTTCAAACCCAAAAGCAGAGAGCTTTTTGTTAAAAAGGTGTGACCATCCACACAAACATAGTTATATTACCAGAAACTGATTTGAAAAAGAAAACTGACACCAGCCTAATGTCCCTGACAACCCATCTAGTTAAATGAAGTAAAAAAGAAAGCCAAGACAGGATTCCCAGCAGAGGCTGTACCAGGCAAGTCCTCTCTCACCGCAGGCTTATCAGCAAAGCACACTGATTTCATGGGGAACCTTCCCTTCTGAGAGGGGAAGGAAGACTTGTGAACATAGAATTCTACCTCACTTTGTCAGAAAGTAAAAACAATCAAGAAAATAAGGGTTTAAAGGAATAATTGCTGCAGAAAGATAGGTTTCATTTGTTGAAATATTGGGAAATGCCAATTATCTCATTAAATTCTTCACCACACAAAGCAAACCCTGCAATCAATACTGGTCTCACATGCAACTGCACTTCATTTTGCAATCTGTCCCTAGGAAAAGAACAAATATCTGCAAAGATCAGGATTAAAAGCACCAAACAAACCAGTAAAAATGGTACTGTGTAGTATTCACTAGAAGAGGATGCAGTGGAAAGGCACGCTGTACCAGGACAATTTGAGTAATAATGTAATGAATTTTTTAAGATGGTGACAATGTACTATCATTATTTCCTGTATGACTAATACTAAATTTCAAACTTTTTCTTGTACAAAATAAACCATAAAAAAGCATTAAAAAGCTTATCCGCAAGCATTCATGTATTTTAATCAGCAAATAAATTGCTCACAAAATAGTTCTACAAAGTACTTCCCTCAGCTGCTGTTTTCATTAAAGCCTCATTTCACTAAAACTCCACACCTGAAGATTTAGTTGTCATACATCTTGGGCAATATAGTCAGTCACCTATGCTTTTTACTTTGATGGGCTCTTTTTTCCCTCAAGAAGGCATGGAAATTCCAAAGCCCTCATTCTTTTTTAATCAAGTGATTACATGAATCCCTAAAAGCTTTATTCTTTGCTTCAAAATAGTTTTGGAGAATTTGATATGCAAGTGCTGACTCTTCTTAGTTACCCCAAATCAAAATGTAAGCCAGTCCAAGTTCTGCAGATTTTGTTCACAAAGAAAACATGAAGCAGGACAAAGACTACAAAAAGAGTTTGTGACAGAGAACAATTTGGTCATTGACAGGTTAAATTTGATAGAGGACTAAATTAACTATCAACAGGTACTGTAAGCACAACATGATTAATCAATCAGAGAACATTCTAAGGGAAAGTGGCATGAGTAGCTCACCAAGAGCATTCTAAAAGTCAGAAAAGGCACTGGCTAATACGCAGTTCTGTGAAAGGTGCAGCTCTTTAAGGCTGCTTCTGAATACTTTGTTCTGTTTAACCAGAAAAGTTTTTTTAAAATATTCACTACAAAACAAAGGAAAAAACCCAAAACCCAGAGTAGCTGAATGGACACTACTTCCTACTGAGTAGAAACATCTTTAAATTTTGGCAGCAGGCAGCTGTGATCCTGACTATCCCTATTATCCTTTTGGAACATGCTGAACTTGCAACAAAGAACCAAACATTTGTGGGTTTATGTGAAGGGCTAGCGAAGTGATAGTGAAAAGAAACTTTTTCCCCTAGATTGTTTTACTTGCAGAGTTTACCATGGAATTATTCAATACCCGCAAGTAAGCAAGACGACTAATCAATAAACCATAGAGAATTAAGGAAATATCGAATTAACAAATAGGACGTTTGAGTCTCAGCCTTAAAACCAAACCTGAAACAGACAACCAGTTCACGAACACTCCTAAATGAGATGCACATTACAAATTTAAGCTGTTTACAAATATTTTTCCCTGCCAGTCAGAATAACTTGCGCCGGGTTCCCAGATTCACTTTTTCCTTCATTCTAACAACGTTTGGGAAAGGAGCACACGCTAAGCCCGCGAAGCCTTCCCACGCTCCAGAGCGCCCCGGTGGTCCCCGGCGGCCCGGCGTTACTCACAGTGTTGCTTGGGCACTATGAGCTTCATGTGTGCGGCGGGGAGGCAGCGAGACGGGCAGGACCCTGGGCACCGCCCGACGCGCGGCTCGGCAAGGAGCGGCCGCCCGCCGCCCGCCCG
>VXBC01011533.1:499671-516659 GCA_013399945.1 Ploceus nigricollis
GTGCGCGCTCCTGGCGCCGCGCCCCGCACCTGCGGGCTCCGCCAGCGGCCCCGGGAGCGCGCCGGGGCGGGCGGCGGGGCACGGGCACCGCAAGCTGCCCCCGGTACCACTGCGGCGTGGCCTGGCTCCTGCGACCCTGCTCGCCCGTGCACACTGAGCAGGCTGCCCCTGGCACCGGCTGCGAGGTCATTTTCTCTTCGGCGTACCATGGCGCACACTCATGTGACTCAGGTATCTGTGTCTCGGAGGCCTCGGTGCGTGTGCTCCCAGGTACGCCTTGTACCTCACAAAAAGTTACTTGTGCATCGGTAGGAACGTTCAAGTTTTTGTATAAGAACGTTCAACTTTTTGTCTACATTGTCACGTGTCACTGAACAGCTTAGAGGGACGAGTGTGACCTTGAATGTGTTTGACCTCATGCTTTTTTAGTATCTTGGCTTTCCCTGCACAGCACTGATAATCTTGTGACTGTGATTTATTCTCTGACCGCTGAGATATCCAAGTGCAAAAATGCATTTTCTGAATGGAATATATCAACTATCAAGTGGAAACTGGGTGAACTGTGCTCTGGTGTCACGTGTAAGCTGAAAAAGAAATACTAATTGAATTTTGCTCTGCACATGAAGGTCATTTCTTTAAACTGCCAGTCACAATATGCATGGTTGTCCTTAAAGTAAAAGCACATCTCATCGTGGCTCCTTCTTAGACCTAGAATTAGTACAGGACATGGGGCTTCCACGGTAAAACACGTACCAAGAATTCAGAGCTATTATAACTGCCTCCAGAAAGGAATACTGCATTAAGAAATGGCTTCACGAGAGGTAATCTGGCATTCTCTCCACTTCTTGGCTGGGACCAGAACATTATGTTTAGGTAACTGGGAGCAAGCAACAAAAAAACATACACACCAGGTTGGGAAAATGAAGAAAGAGTGTTTGAGAACAAAGTAAAATTTTTTTCCTAAAAGCCTGCAAATAATATTCTGAAGATGATTTAAATACTTAAAGAGTTTTCTTAATATTCTTATGTGTAAGCACTGATAATTACCAGCCCAAAAGCAAGTGACCTGAAGAGGATAAGAAGGAAGACAGGCTACAAACATTTACTGCTACATGGGGGCTTAGTGCTTCCAAAACTGTGGAATTCCTTGAGAAGTCCCTAACTTACCTGATTATGTTTAAACTACAAAGCAGAAGGCTGCTGCCTGGACTGGCACAGCCCTTCATGTCATTCGACGGCAGATCTAGGCAGCTGGCTGGGTACACTTTATGAAATTGTCAAGTCTAACCTCTTAGGGCATGAGGAATCCTTGCTGCTACTGTCCCCAGCTGGTAACAGTTGTCCCTCCTCACAGAAACTGACTGCACATACAGCCAGTACGATATGGAACCGGAGATCAAGCCTGTTTGTCTCTGCATTTGCTGGGAGCAGACATACAAGCAGTTACTGTATCTCAGCTGAAAGGTGGCAACTTTTTACCTTACTCCAACAAAACCAAGAGCACCTTTAATTGCACACTTAAATTTCCTTCTGCTACCAGAATAGTCTTTCCACTGACTCACTGGAATACTGTACTCAAGTACTGTGTCCAGTTTTAGGCTTCTAAAAAACTTTTGGAATAACAAACAGAATGAAATTAAAACATCAAGTTTTAGTCTGTGAAATGAAAGATTTGAAGGGGTATACATTCTGGAACAGGTAACAGCAAAGGAAATCATCACAGTTGTTGAGAAATAAGAAAATTCCTAAGTTGCAACTGCAGGAAGGGAAATTTACACTGGAGGCAGACATTTCTTAGCATGAACTTAGACAAGGATTAGACTGAATTGGAAGACTTGACTGTTCATTGGTGGCAAGTTTTTAGGAGAAGCTAAATATCTGTGGACAAACAGTTTATGTAGAACCAATCCAGACTTGAAGCAAGGAGAAGGCACCTTTCTGAAGTTCCTTCCAATCCTTTATTTCTAATTAAGTACTTCCCTAACATTTTGCTGTTAATTTTGCACAATTATGCCATAGATAAAAGTGGATTGGAACATATAAAATCTGTCAATGAAGTCATGGCATGAATTACAAGTGAAGTTTCTAACACCTTGGTGCAACTAAAGTAAATTTTTCCTCTCCCTTTTACCCTAGCTTTCTAAACAAACCCTGTTTGCCAGTTCGGTTTTCAGTGAAACTTGTAAGACAATCTAAACAGAATCTAGGTGCAATGTCGACAAACAAAGTCAAGGATGATTTCAGTTCTTGCACAATTAACATTTACTCCATATTTCTGTCTTTCTTCTTCAACTGAAGCAGGTGGAAGCTCCTAGTTTATATTCTAAAATATTTTCTATATATCTCACTGTAAGCCAGCAATCTGGTGGGAAAAGGACTACAGACACATTGTATGCTGAACAATCCAAGATACAAATGACCTTAAATCACTGAACAAATCTGCTGTACTGATCCACTGCATATTACACATTTGCACAGCC
Source organism: Ploceus nigricollis (assembly GCA_013399945.1). Classification (NCBI taxonomy): domain Eukaryota; kingdom Metazoa; phylum Chordata; class Aves; order Passeriformes; family Ploceidae; genus Ploceus; species Ploceus nigricollis. The sequence goes on from VXBC01011533.1 coordinate 502,152, forward strand.
AACACTTCATGGATTATTCCATACCTGCCTGTGCTTCAGACACTCAGTTTTCTCCCACCTCTTTTTATTTGTTTATAAACACAGAGGGCAAGTGTGTAATTCTCTAACTCTGTCAGTTTCAGCAAACTACTGACTCCCTTGCAGTTAGGATACTTTGCCATGGATCAGAACTGCTGTGCTCCAGGTGTTACAGTTTCAAAACCAATGGAACTGGAAAAAACAAACAAACAAACAAACAAACTACACCACCCTTTCAAGCATATTATCTTCAGGCAACCTGGCTTGAAATTTTTTAGGAACCTCTGCGGGTTATATCTCCCTCCTTCGTTCCATGGGACTCCTATATCTGTGGCCTAAGGCTAAGCTAAAATAAGTATCAAACAGGCGCAGTCCACATGTAAATCTGTTATCCAAAAAAAAAAAACCAACAAAAAATCTTACAGAGCACCAGTGGTCTCATTCTGATTCAAAGCTAACCAGCTATAAGGTTTGGTCATATTTTGGAGAGAAGTGGTAATGAGACACATGCACAAATCTTCTCAAACTACACAAACTGTTTTATGCAAGGCAAAGAATGTAAGGAAAGAGACTTCTGCTATAGCTGCCTGAAGATTTATATTCAAGCAGTTGCTGGCATTCTGCCACTCCTGTTTATATTTCTATTCAAATTATTTCCATGTTTTTCCTGTTTCTATACTGCAGGCCAGTTATACTAGTTCTTACTTAATTTTTCCTCTTTGAAATAAAGCAAATGCAGTAAAGCAGAATAAACTAACTATTTAGAACGTTCCTCACCAAAAAAGAAAATTACTGTTGATTTGTTCACATATTGCACATATCAAATAGAAAGCACCAAGTCTAAGAGTCTGGTATTTCTTCTCAATTTCTCTTCAGAACTGGAAAAAACCCCATACTGTTTTGGTGTATGCAGGACCTTTGGTAGATATGTTTTTTTCAAGTTCTTTTTCTCATAAATTGCAGGGCTAGAAGACCAACAGTCTAACATAACTATATAATGACAAGTGATAGATGTGTAAATCAAATGGGACAAAACTACTCTAAAACTGTGTAAAATTCTTATCTGGAAAATGCAATGTCAGAGTATTTAAAAATGGACGTAAGGAACTCTGGAATTACTGGTGTGACTCAGGAAAGCTAAGGAAGTCTTACTATCACAACAGCTAGCTCACACGAGAATTCTGCTTCCCCCAAACACTAATGCATCTGAGAGGGGAAACTGACTGCAAATGACAGAGGAAATGAATGGCATAAATTTAGTCATATGCCTAAATCTTTGTCAGATTGAGGCCAAGAAAGATGATGTTGAGACCATCAGTTCCTTCCCTTTTCACCCACCTATTAGTACAGGCTTCTTTCAATTATGCCTTCTGTGGCACTTAAAGAAAACCTGTTGGTGTTACAAAGAAAAGCCCTGCACAGAGGGGAAGCTCATCTCCCCCTCACTTTCATCAAGGAGAGAAACATGGAAAAAGGCACTCTGCCTAAGCTGGAACGTTGCTTTGGCAGTCTGAACAGCCCTGAGGAAGAATGTTCTTTCTCTTTGTTGATGACAAATAGGGCATAGATAGATCTCCTAGCCCAAGTGCTAAGCTCAGTGGCCAGGCAAGGCAGCATGAAAGCTACCTGGAATCCTGTCTGGACTAGGACACAAAATTGTTTGGGGTGGAAGGGACCTTTTTTACCATTTAGTTCCAAACCCCAGCCACGCAGAGGGATACCACCCACCAGATCAGGTTGCTCAGGGCCCCATCCAATCTAGCTTGAATGCTCCCAGGAATGGGGCACCCACAACTCGTTTGGATAACCTTTTCCAGTGCCCCACTATCCTCCGAGTAGAGAATTTCTTCCTAACAACACCTAATGTAACTCTCTCCTCTGTTCCCCCTTCTCCAATCACTATCTGCCTGTGTAACAGACAACTTACACATCTAACAACAGCCAAGACTAGGGAATAAGGGTCAGAAGGGTACATAAGTTGGTCTTACCATCTTGCCCATCCCTGTGGCCAGACTTTGCAGCAGTCCAAGTGGTTTCTACAGTTCTCCTCTGGCAGTTCTGAGATGAGATTAGGGATTGTGGTTGCTGTCTTTCATCCCAACTGAAAAAAAGCACGCCGCAGTCACAAAGCAGTGATAACCTTCTCTCTAAAGCCTTCCCTGCCAATACCTCTGTTTCTATGTCCAACTGGACAATTATAACTTAGTTCATACTTACTCTCTCTAACTTTAACTGATCCCTGGCAGTTAAAGAGCTGTTGGTGCTCTTCTTTTACAGGAAACAGAAAATGTAAGGGCCTTAGTTCAGACATTTCAAATAAAATGCCCCACATTAGTAGCATTTAGGGTCCTTGATTACCTGTTATGAGTACCAGACAGTAAAGGTAAAGCAGCTGTTGGAGGTGAATAATCTTTTTTTCCCCATGCCACAGTTTCTATTCTGCAGAGAACTTTTTTAAAAAGAAAACAAATACGTAATGGATTCAAACTCTTAGGTATGTAAAAAAGCTAAAAAACTCATTTCCAATGCACTCTCCTTTGCCCCATAAAGTCTACCTTGTACCCAAGCATTTGGCTCAGTGTACTGCTGCTTATCTTAAACTATCAAACTTAAATATACAAAATGTGATTGGAAAACATGCAAGTTCACAACCCACTGATTGAGAAATAATGTTCATCATCATAAAAAAATAAATTATTGCAACAAGTGGCAGAGCACTTAGTAGAGAAAACAATGGCCTTTGCTCCTGACTGCTCCCCCACAGACAATTACCCTCATGTAAGTATACATACTGGTTTTGCTCAGCTGAATGTCTTCACTTTCTCTCCAACTCAGCATTTTCATGTGGTCCTTCACAATGCAACCAGGAGGTAAGTGATAGTTTCAAAACAAGCACTTTGAAATAATGAATGGCTGCCAAGTACAAAAGACTACCTCATCCTTATTTGGCACTACCACATCTAAAGAGGAAGAGAAACTGGTTCCCCTATCAACAGCTGCACAAGAGACTTTTTACTTGCATTGGTCTGTAGTCCCAGAGCTTAAATGCTGACATGAAATTTCCATGGATATTAATGAAAATGAATCAGGTAACAACAGAGAATCTGACTTTTCATGCCTGTGTTTTGAAGAGATCAAAAAGGCATCTCTTTATTCTAGCTGCACACACATACCTCCAATGCAGACAAAACTGGCTTACTCTTCTAACTCAGGAGGGAACATACAGTGTCCATCAGAGCCTAGAAAGGACACAGAGGTTTAATTTTCCTTCTTCTAAACTAGCCCAGGGATGGGAACTAGTGGAAACACACCACACCTTTAGTATTTCTCCAGTAGCAAGGAAGCGTTATGTCTGAAAGAACATTTAAGCACAAGGTTTAAGTCCAAATACCACAATTCACCTGGAGCTAAAAATTTAGTAGAATATGTGCTTTCAGACAGATAAACCAAAGATCTGTTTAGGCTAAGAAAACATTATTATGTCCTTGTGAGTTTAAGTTGAAATCACAGACAATAATACACAAATGCTAATATTTTTAAAAATACCTTTCTAATCCATGTTTGCAAAGAATGAGAGCCCTGTGTAGGAAGGAGCTATGCTACGAATTTGTCCTTAAATGCTCCAACTACCTGGTAACAAAAAAGGGAAACAACCTTATGCTCGCCTTGGATGGGTTTGCTATAGTTACATCTTCTGAATATTTCTGGAACTAGTGACTTTACCTTAAAGTATGTTCTATGGTGTGCATTTTATTATGTTCAAGAGGCCAATTCAGACCTTTCAGGTTTTCACAAGGTCAATACAAACTATGTATACACTAAAAAAGAATACCAGAATTGTAATTATAGACTTCTGTTTTTTAATTAGATATATTGTGAAAAAAATCCCTATCATTGAAAGCAACTTTCAGGGGCTCTCCTGCATAGGAGGCAGTTTGTATTTCACTTCAGGGATCTTAGTGTCACCAAAATATTTGTTTTCTTGTAATAAAACATATCTAATACAAACACATGCTTGATCTAATGGGAATTTAAGACTCAAAGATACCATATGGGTGATCAAAACAAGTTCTTTGGATCAATTATTAACATGGAAGTGTCTAAGAAACATATGCCAAGTACCATGGAGCACAAAAGATTTTGTATCTCGTAACATATGGTGTAACACCCCGGGACGTTATTTTGACACTCACTCACATTTAAAGTTCTTATTATACACCTTTATTGTTCTTTTTAACCCAAAATGGTAAATCAGACTCCTTGATCTCATGAACACTGCTAACCAAATTTATTGTATTTATCCTTAATTTTGACATGGATGTCAGATAAAGAAGCTACCGTTTCTTTTTGTGCCAGTGATCTCACACATGGAATGAGAAAACAAAAGCATTGTGTATCTCCTGTAAAACAGGAGACACGGATACTTTTTCTTCAGTTTATGAAACCTTTTTATATCCACTGAAAACAGAACTGATACAGCAAAGACATCTCTCTCATCCTTTTTTCCCTACTGCTCTAAAAGTAGTAAGCACCAACTGATTTGCTTTTTCTGCATTTATAAAATTTAATTAATATACCAGAGGAGACATGTATCTTATCTTCATTCCATTTCCTCTTAGAAGAAAAGGGGGAACCAAACTAAAAACCAAAACCAATCAAACAAAAACCAACCAACCAAAAACCCAAAACACAACTACAAAAAAAAAAGAAAAAAAAAAGGAAAAAGGAAAGATTGAGAATAAGAAGAACATGCAGTTCAGGAAGGAAGGTACACATACCACATCAGATAGAGGTATAAGAAAAATACTGATGCAATGGTTATGAGGTATCAGTGGTCATGGACTGCACATAACATAATGCCCACAAATATGACATTAGTCTTCATTCACAGGCACAACTGCAATCTGATACAAGCTGAAATCAATACATGTGACCTAAAATCCTAAACAAAAAATAAAGTTGTCTGATTTATGACCTCCTAATCATCAACAATTTTCAGACCTTAGATACTCCCAGAACAGATACAGACATACATAGACAAAGTCATTTTCAGAACAGATTCATTCCCATATTTTGAAGAAAATGCAAAGAGCACCAGTGATGGACTCATCATGACCATTTTCATAGGAACGGCAAAGACAAACAATTAATGGAAACATAAGAAAAAACCCTTATCTTTCCTGAAGAAAGAAATCAGGCTGGAACCCTAATTTCAGTGAACTAGAAAGTCTGTGATTAAAACAAAAATCCCAAAAGTCACCACCCCTAATCACCAACCAAGTTTAGATTTGATTATAAGCAGATTGACTTCAGTCACAGCATAGACTGACATAAGGAAAAAAGGAAGAAGACAAAACATAGTTCTGAATTTAAATAATTTTCACCTACATAGTGCTCTGTCCACACAGATCTTCAAACCCTTTACAAACTGTGAATAACTGCTCTTCTCACCTTCCATTTAAAGAAAAAAAAAGCAACAGTGCTAAAATAAAAAGTAGCAAGAGAGCTGAGAAAGGACTTGCAGACAGGTCTCACTTCCAAAATGAAAGCTATATTTGGATCAGTTTGGCCCAAACCAGAAATTTAAAAGTCCATGCCTCTCAACTGAAAAATTTAGTAGCAGAATTCCAGAGTCATTCTGAGATTTTTAACTCATTTGCCTAGGCAGGGTCAGTGCTGAAATGGAAATCTGAAAGACTTCTATTTGAAAAACATCAGAATATCTTAATTTTCTTTAAAAAAAATTAGGAAACAGCTTCAGTTCCCTAGAAGCTGTATTCTCAGGAAAATTGGCTATTAATCTAGCAGTGCATTAGGCAGGCTGATTAGCAGTCAAACTTACATTTCATCAGGCAGAGAACACGCTGTCTTCCATTTGGCATGGCAGTGCCCTGGAAATACTCCCCCTTCATGCTGCTTATTGGAAACAGGATCCATTTAAGTTTGAATACCAAACAAACAAACCCCCTTGCTTGTAGTTTCAGCAAATTAATTCATCAGTATTAGCTTCCTTTGTTGAAGTTCCTTGAGCATATTAGAAACACACGTTTTCACTTCACTGACATTTCTTGGTCTGCTTGAAAATTCAGTGAAAAGCTGCTTATTTATCTTTGCATGTACATCCACCCAAGTTATGTCATCTGGCCATTACCAGCGTGATCAAAGTTCCAGGCACACAGGTAATTGACCTCAAAGCACGGTGTTTGAAGTTCCTGTTTGACATGATTTGTGTTATTCTCTGTGTCAATAATTATTTCATCTGTTGTCCGCTACACTTACAACCCAACAAAAGAAAGCGAATACAAACTACTATTCAGTGCAGCTTGCTTAAGACATTCTCCTGTCTCACTACAGGAATCATTTCAGCTATTCTAACAAATAGCCTACTTTCTGAGAATAAGGCGGTAGAGGTATCTGCAATAATTATGATTAATTTTCAATGTTACTATAAACTTAAATTCTCAATTTAAAAATCATAGTTGAGAAACATGAACTTTGCACTAAAATATGCCTGACTTTCCTTTTCATTGATTCAGCTGAAAATCATTCAGAACTATTAAAACAAAATTGTCTTCCATTTTCATTGCATGATGGACTCCTACCATGGAGGTAACATGTCACTTCTTTAGACTGTATGTACACCCAAATGAAACTGAGTTCCCAGGAAACAGTAACACTGAACTTCCATATGAGTTAATAATAGAGAGGAAGAATGGAAACTAAGAGAACTGACGGTGTGGAAAGGGAAAGACAAGCAAAAGACTTGCCTATTAAGAGGCCAGAAATCCCAAGTTTATAGTCTGGGTTCTCTTCCCATCATAGGCAGGCATTGGCATTAGTTGTGGTTTCATCAGATCAGACCTGCATTATGCTAGTACTTTACAGACTGCAGCCAAGGAGGAGCAGGGAGGGCATGGAAAGAAAAAGAAACAAAACAGAGAGAGGATTACGGGAAACAGCCTGGTACTATACTCATCCCAAGCAAATATGGCATGAATCTTCCCATCATCTCCAGATCAATATTCTCAATAATATTCATCAATCAGTTTATTAAGAATCTGAAGTGAAAAGTTTAATCAGAGAAATGCTCCTGTGATGAGGCTTTACCCATTCCTGGATGGAAAGAAACACCAGATTAGATTTTCCTTGTCCAAATACACTCCTGAGATTCTTGCTGTCCATGGCTGCTTCAGACACCCAGAAGCTAGCTACACCATCCTACCTCAAAACGAAAAAACCATATCAGATTGAAGAAACCTGCATGCATAATACGTCCTCAACCAGCACTGTGGCACAGATTGCAGGATATAGCTACATTTTACATACCCAAAATCACACCTCATGTTTAGTTGTAACAGCAATAGCCATAAAACTATAGCATCTATTTCTGAGTCACTTGTCTTGGATAATTAGTTTGCCATGAGCATGAGTCACCAAGTTAGAAATAAGTTAGAGTATGACTAATTTTTAATTTTATACTAATATTATCCTTAAAAATAAAAAGGACTCCTCTCTTCCCCCCAAATTGTTAAATGTTTTGGTTCTTTTTATAATGCCAAAATGTGCTTTATATAGAGTATCTGGATCAAATGTTGAAATAATTATCTCCTTTTTATAATGCCTTTCACACAGAAGGATCTCACAGTAATTTTTAAATGTATGTGTGCTCTTCAGTGGTCCACATACACAATGAAGTGAGGCAGTATGACAGTACTTGGCAACACCGTACAAAGCACCTGACTGATACTGAAGTCAGATCCTATAATTTGTTTAAACAAGACAGGAAAATTCACATGCACAAAACTGAATTAGCAACAATGGAATTTCACCATTCATACCTCTCAATTTTTGCAAAACAGGGTTCATTCTGACTGCTGATGGTCAGATCAGCCAGTACTTAGTGGCACTCAACCTTTCAGCTTCTTCAGATTTCAGCTGTGAGTAATGTTTCAGTAAGGAAGCCTGACCCATTTCAAAACTCTGCTTATCCTTGGCTGCAGCATGTTGTGACAACATCAGGCAGGGCAGCATCAAATTGAGAACAAGATGTTAAACTACCTTTGGAAATACTCTCTAGCTCTGCAAGTCTGGATATGCTCAAAGGCTGCAATCCAGGCAGGCACCTGCACATTCAAGTCCTTGCTGAAGAACTGCCAAACATGCAACTTTACAAACAGTTTAGCCTTTCCAAGACTGCCTAACACAAGAGAAGCAGCCCTGCCCTCCTGTCCCACCAGCATTTCTGCCTGCTCTTCTGCTGCCCCAGCATCTGTTTGGCCACACAGATCTACTGGATGATTTGGCTAAAAATAATGGCATAAGAATGTGTCAAAAAAAAAAAAAAAGTTAACTGCTCTTTAATCCACCCTTTGAGAAAAACTGAGACTTCATGAGTTTTCACAGCCTTTCATCTGCTGGTCCACTTTGAGTGAAGAAGACTGTGTTTCTCTGCAAGGGCTGCAAGGAGCACTGCAGTCCAGTTGCATGATACAAATGCAGGCTCTTCTATTGAGGACTGTGACTTTGTTCTATGCAGAGCAGATGTCTAGCATGTATTAGAGCTCTGCCTTCTGTTTGCTTTTCCTCCAGGATAGCCAATGCCCAGCTGGTAACACAGTAAAATGTAAGTGCTGACCATTTGCTATTGTGAAAGAATCATTATTTTCCAGTCCTTTAAAGGTATGTCACTGGTTAAGAAATTGGTTTTCTTAATGTTCATTCCTTGCCCTTTTATCATGCTGTAGGATAATCAAAACTACACAAAACTGTTACCCACAACTAGACATTAATTTTGATATCTAAGCTAAGAGGCTAGCAAAGAAAGCAAGGCTCCTCCAAAGGGTAATTTGGGTTACAATTATATAGCTTAGCTGTACCATGTAGTTTAAGTGCACTTCCAGACCAAGAATGTAACATAGGCTTGAATCCATTCTGAGTGCTTCTCAGGACAGGCTGTACAGGAAGCCCAAGTTAAAACACCTGAAGGTCAGTGGTGTGACCTTCCCACTCCAATCACATCTTCACATGAGTTAGAGCAGAAGTCCTGAGTGCCCAAAGCCAGGGTGACATTCCAAGGAAAGGTATATATTGTCAGGGAATGGCACTAATTCCTGAGATCAAGACAGATGGTTGACATTTGGCAAGAATAAAAGAAGCTCTGTCTTGTGTGTCAGAGCCAGCAAGATGAGTAATACTACACTATAACACAGCCTGCTCCTGGGATTCAGCCCATGTTATCTGAGCAGTAAACGTCTTGCTCTTGATCCACTTCTTTTTGAGGCACCTTATATTTCTGAGACACAGAATTGTCCAGTCCTCTGGCTTCTATAGAGAACTTACAGATGTTTGTATGCATTCCTTTACTGGAATTCTTTCAGCTTCTTCACCTAAAAGCTATATATCTGATATATATTTAGTGGTATCTTGGCCAGTTGTCCTATTTCAGAATTGCATTACTCTAGATAAGTATTGAATTCATGTTCCAATTTATTTATCTTGTTAAGCTTTTAGTAAGATGATAGAGTAACAACTGAGAATGTAACTTTTAACAGAATGTCTTTGGTAAAATTTTCTGGGGCTATTCTGAAGGTTCTGGGACCATTAGACAGCTATTTAGAGCCTGCATTTTACACTACAAAAAAAAAAAAAACAAAACCAAAACCAAAAAAAAAACCCCAACAAACTAGCAATATTCTTCAAAAAGTAATACTAAGGACTAAAGCTTGAATTTCTTACACCATGAAGAATTTCCACAACCAGCTTGGAAGCAAAGTAAAATTTCTGAAACCTCAACTGAAATAAAACTCAAACATATGTTTCATTTTAGGAAAAGCCAACCCTGAGATTTTACCTTCAAATTATAGTAACCCTTGTTGGTATTTATACAGCTCAGCAGATGATTGAAAAAGAATCAATAACACATGGGGAGAAATAAAGTTTTACTAATAAGATTTGGAATGCACCTCCAGCCCTTAACCTGGAGCTAGCAAACTGTCTGCAAATAAAATAGTTAACATCATGTATACAAAAAAGTGGCAACATACCTGGGCTCAGACCTGGAAGGTAAAAAGACATTATGGAAATCTTTGCAGAACTTAGGCACAGCTTTAGAAATAATAAAAAAAAAGAAACAAAAATAAAGCAGGAGGCATTTCAAGAAAACAAACAAAAATTGGATGCACATTTTAAATACCCTTCATGAAATATAAGGAACATACATTAAAAAACACTTTCTGAAGTAGCCAGTGTTTCTGGACTGTATCTTCTGTATCAACAACACAACTCAATTTTTATGACAAAAGCTTATAATAACTTGAAATCCACAGGAAAACTAAGATGCAAGATCCAGACTATGGGAAAACAGTGCCAAAGCATATCCTGATTTACTCTAAGTACAGTATTCAATTTACTATTCCATCTGTAGAGCCATTTCTAAGAGTATGTCCTGAGGTATCAGTATAATGCTGACTAGGAGGAAAGAATATTAACCAACTATTCACTACCAAACATCAGTCTTCCTGCTCGTGGATTCTCTGTCAAGATTTCCAATGATGTGATTACCAGTAACTCAAAAATGCCTCGTTTACAGGACTCAGCATGATCCCACAAGTGTTCTAGCTGGGCTGGTGCTCATTTACTGGGGCACAACAAATGCCCCACTGACTATATTTAGCTATGGAAAAGCCATCTATGCACACTTGCTCCTAAAAATCACACAGCACACAATTTAAGAGTAGTCATCTTTTCTCATAAAAATACACAGAATTTCACATAATAAAATTGCTGACTGTATATTTTATTAATTATAGTCTTATTTATTATTCTATTACATATTATTATATGAACAATAGTTTTACTATTGAATACACATATCTTAAACCCCTAAAAACTAACAACACCATTTCACCATATGACTATTAGTCAGAAAAAACAGCTGATACATTTACAGGACAAATACCTGTGTCACAATGTGGAAACAGTTCTTACCATTTGTGAGAGGTAGAAGGTTCTGATTTCAAAATGCAAGATCTGACCTTCAAAGCAGTGATTATTTGTATTAAAGCATTACAGAGAATAACTGAAAGTTTTTGGCTTAATTACAAGATTTAAAGGTTGGTTACAGCTGAAATGATCTCTTTAGTTCATCAGAGAATTATGCAATAATTCAAAGAGGGATGGAAGGAATTCCAGAAGGTGGGGGGAGAAACAGGAAGAGACAGCAATAGCTTTTCTTATCTCAGCTGCACTCTTTCCAAAGACAAAGTGTTGAATTATGCAAAGTGAAAGAAATACATCTCAGAAAATATATTTCAAATCTCCTCCTATCTAAGACAACACAGCTCTTGCTGAAGGAGTAGTACTCTGTTTGCCATGCACAGGTTTTCATGTGAAGCTTTGAAGATTTAAAAATGGTATGTTGAGCACATGTAGCACGTTTTCATTACATAAAACACCAGCATGGGACCAGGTGGCCTCACTGCATCTGTGAGAAGCACAAGCATGGCAGTGTCAAGAGGACAAGCATTAAGGCCTAAGTCCAGCACCAGGTGTTACAGGTACCTCCAGCTGCCCATCAGTGATCCTTCCTTCCTTTCCAGGCTCCTGACTGGCTCTCTCATGTCTGAATACGCCCCTGAAGGCCCCTTTTTGCAGTGAGCCTATGATTCATCTTCCAAAGAGTATTTTATATTCCTGGAGCACCTCAAAGGAATAGCCTCATAACCATCTGTGAGTTCTTTCCAGAAGGTTTCCTTCTACCCCACCTGAAACCCCACAATTACTCAGTTAAGAACATTAGCTGTAAACCAGCAGCAATATTTGCAGACTGAGGATAGAAAGCTCCTGCCTCCCCCAGAGAGGGGAGGCCTGATGCCTCAGCCAACTGCTCTTCTTAGTCCAGCACCAGAGATGTCCCTGCCCCAAAGCCACCTGTCCCCCGGGGCAAAGCCTTCCATGAGACTGAAGAAGTAGCTTATTGCTTAAAATAGATGATAAAGGAAAATATACCTACATTGCTAAAAAAAAAAAAGTGAAGTAACAGCCTGCAATATTATGAGTTCATAAAATCAGTTGTATGTGCATTAGAAGCCTGAAGGCAACTGATGAGAGTGGGGCAATGAGGGTACAGGATCAAATTAAAGGAAGTGTGAAATGCATCCACCAGACTGTGCAAGTAACAGGATAAATTACATGTACTGCTCTGAAAGATAGGAATTCAAAAGGGCTGGCAGACTACCAGGAGGGTTACACAATGCACCACTTTCCTCCAAGGTATCTCTGTGACAAGGAACAGGAGTGCTTTTGCCAGTCAGCTCCAAATGACCCCTGCAGAAGGACGTGGCCTGCATCCAGGATGAAAGGCAGCACAGTCAGGGCATGGGGAAGCACAGCAGAACCAAGAGTGATGAGAGAAAACTCACTTGGTTAATTCCCTGGGGAAGGTGAGTTGAGTACAAAGAAACTGAAGCCACCTCTGGTTTGGCTGCTACTCAGATGTGCTGAAGGATGCTGGGGAGTGCTGACTGTGTCTCTAATTACTTCTGACAGCAATGTAAAAGCAAGCTGAGATGTGCTGTCTCATAGGGCATCATCTCACTGTCATGGGTAGACTATCCACAACTTTTGAATCTTGTCTTAAATACAAGGGACATAAGTTTCTAGCAAGTCCTTTATAAAAATCTTTTCCTCTTATGAGTGCTAAACATGCTACACAAGTTGTAAAGAATTTGAAAAGAAACATAATCAAATTTCAGGGTTGAATGAGTTACTGAATGCTGTTTTAGCAGCAGATATTTTTGTTGCAACTGGTGTCCGTGCACAAACCATTTCAAGAAGAATATTTTGGTAGAAAGCCATAAAGCTTATTTACATAGATGGAGTTTCACCATCTCCCACTCCAAACCAGGCTGGATTGGTTATGCTGACCTAATGTTTTCTTTACCGTGGTTTGCGTGAGGCTGGGAACACATGTCAGGTTGTGGCTTAGTTTGCCCTTTCAGTATCCTGATGGGAGTCCTTTGAGATTCTAGTTTAACTTAAGCAGCACGTGTAGTATCATAAAAACAGTTTCAGAAATCCAAAATTAAAACAAAATCAAAATATTGCCGGTACAAGGAGCTTTGTGATGCCCTGACTTAGCAAGAATAATGTTCTGCAGGTCATAGACCCAACGGTTTTAGGAATATACCTTGCAAAATATTCCCAGATCCTCAGTTTTCCTTTCCAACAAGTGGAATACAGCAACTTTCATGTTTTCTCCCGGGAGCTAATTTTTTCCCTTATTTTCAGAGGCATTCTTAATCCATTCCTGGTATGAAAAAGGTGTTTTGGCATTAGGTAAGTTCAGTAGTTTGTATTCTATTTAAGACAGAAACCAACATAATTTTTAAAACGTTAGCCAGAGTTTTACAGTATGATTTCAAGAACTTTTCAGTTTTGCTAGCAAACAATTTCAAATTCAACATTGCATCATTTTCTGCTGTTAAAACAGACCAATACTTACAACGTGGCCTACAACTGGCCTGAAATCCTTTAGTATACCTCTTTTACTGATATGACACAGCCTCTGTTTAAAGAAAGATAGGATTTAATGTTAAAGACAACCATATGAAAGCAGCTGATACAAAATCTGTGTAGAATTATTCCTTTACAGAATTACTTGCTTTTGCTGGCAGTCTTTTCTTCAAATGAAAAACAAACTTTAATTTTGGCAGATACTGACTACTTTTAAGTTACTTGTCCTTTTATTTCAATTCAAAACAGGCAGACATTTGTTATTAAGGTTGAAACGATTTCTGTCTGATTCTAAAGAGAAACTCATGCTGATTTTTGTTACCAAATTCTGTATATTTCCATACCCTGACATTCCAGAAACCGATGATCTCATTTGCATTACAACATCGTTTTGAAAATAAAGCCAAAGGATTTCTCTCATTGCTGACTAAGAAATTAAATGCCCATCATGCAAACCTGGCACCCAGGAACAATTTCTGCCTGGGGAAGCTTTTAAACAAAGGTACCAACTAAGTGCTTTCCACAGCTGTCATTTGTCAGGACTGGAACCCAGGGCAAGGCACGAGCACATCCTGATCTTAAAACAGGACTTTCCCAATTCAGCTGAGCCCTGCTCTGGTACAAGGCATCGAGCAGGTCACCGGCCTCTTCCCTCTCACCGCCTGCAAACAATGATTATCCTGTTTACAAACAGACAGCAGAAGGGCTGTAATCACCCAGAGCTCCGGCAAGCTCCAACTTACACTCGTCCTTCTGCCGCGCCTGAGAGAGGCGTAGTCCGGGCGCCGCAGGCAGGTCAGGGCAGGCCCGGCAGGGCCAGGGCGCCTTCCCGCGGCAGCCGAGGTCCTGCTGTCGCTGCGGGGCCAGGCGCTGGCGGCCTCGTGTGGCGGCAGCACCACCGCCTCCGCAAAGCCGCCCCGGAGGCTCCGACCCAGCGGGGCGCGGCCGCCGCCCGGGGGCAAACCGGGACAGGCGGCC
>VXBC01011534.1:0-13557 GCA_013399945.1 Ploceus nigricollis
CTATATAAGGAAATAGATACTCCTAAAGGCACAGTACCATATTCCTGTCATTGGTCTGGAATTTAGATCCTCTTTTCTCTCATAAAAGGATGTAAAAATCCAAGAAGATATAATGTCTGTATGAGTTAAGCATGTGTTCTGAAAATCAAAAATGTTGAATTTTCTCTTTTTTTCAGTAACATATCTTTTTAGAGTTTGCATCAGAATGAATGCATGTTTTTTATTAGCATCCAGTTCTTTTTTTCCTGCATTCTAATTGTATTTGAGTTTTGTGGGATTTTTTTCTTTCGTTTTGTTTCGTTGGGTTTTTTTTGTTCAACACATTTTTTCCTTCGGTCAGACAAGTCTATCTGGTCTGTGCCAAACCTATGTTTTACTTGGGAAGGTTTTCATCAGTTCCTTCCACTAAATGAAAATCTACAAGGGCAGTTAGTTGACAGCCTGTGTAACAACTCAGAGGCTTGAATTCACAAAATAAATTCTCTATGTTTATAGACATATAGTTGAAGAACTAGTAAACTTTCTTTTCCAAAATTGTGTCTGTTACATGATCAAGGTGTTCCCAATATTAAAATAACTGTACCGTGATTACGACTTTGATTGCTAATAGTGATCATGATTATCACCATGAAAGTTTTTTTACTCATACTTAATCAGCTAATTCTCCTGACATTTTGCTTTGTCACATGAAAGGTGGGTTGTTCAAGTTATTGAGATGACTAGATTCATTTATATGCTAGATATTAACAAGGAGTAATAAATATGTCAATAATTTATCAGGGAAACGGAATTCTCTGTTATTGGAACTTAAGATTAAGCATCTTTTGAAAGCACTTGAGACACAGCCACTCTTGCTCCCATACTGAGACAGGAGAAAAATGGTGTGAATTACATGTATGATTAACAGACTTGACAAGGGGTCAGAGTTAGAGATCTGAAGACCATCTGAAATGGTGTCAGGAAGCAGCTGTGATGGAGTTTAGCTTTAACAGCTGCAGTATCAAACATAAACCCAAGATGCTCTTCTACTCTCGCCAGCAGAGAGCCCTTCGTATTCTCTAGATCATTCAGCAAGAAAGAATAGGAAGCAACATTATTAGCACATGCTTTCTTACCTACGTTGAAACTTGAAGTTTCCTATGTTGCACGTCCTTTCTCCCTTAGTCTCTTTGTCATCAAGAAAAAAAAAAAATACCTAGAAACCCTTGTTAACATCCAATTCCAAACTGGGCATGTAATTCTGGAAAGCCTTTCAGCCAGAGGATCACTGCCCAGCCCAATCTCTCAACCCAGATGTAACCTCACCAAGCGTTTAAGAGAGTTCTACATTTTTGTTCCAAATCCTGCCAAGAGGAACCACACAAAAGGGAAGGAATATCAGCCTTCAAACCTTTTCCTAGGCACTTCGTACTTCAGAATAATGGGTTTAGATCATGATCCCCTACTTCTTTATTGAACTGTTGTTTATGTTTGATAAATAAACCAGGGCTGATTCTTATCCTGTTATGCTGAATAGCTTCATAGCAGAAACCTGTCATGGCAATAAGGTGCTCCTCAGCAAGATACAGTGCACAAGGACTTTACTGTCATGTTCTGTGTTACCAGGGGACAGTAAGGTCACCACTCCTTGTGGAACATTTCTGTAAGTGCCTGGATTTTGGAAAGGATATTGTGGGTTAGTTTCTTGTTGCCATTTAACCTTTGCAATCAATTTGGGATTTTTTCCTTCTCTTGGAATTAAATACACCACGACACTAACTGGTGATGCCATAAAGAGCTGTCAATCGGTATGTATCAATCTTTCCAAGTGCACTGTAATTCTCAAGTAAATCTTAGATTGGTTCACACTTTATTCTGCAAGGTTCTCTATGTACAGTAACCATTTTCTCTGTGCTATTTTACACAGTTTGTTTAAAAAGGATCTCATATGCGATCTGAAAAAGTAATCAGCAAGTAGTTTCACTCCAGTATAAAGAGTTGTAAATTGCAATTTGAGTTTTAGGACATGTCTATAGGAGACAATCCAGCCTTGGCAATCTAACAGTACAAAATCATGGCCTATAAATGGATTTTTTAAATTTACATTGACTTTTATATACGAAAAAAAGTTATTTAAACTAATTTTTCACTGTTGCTTTCAGATAGTTTCCATCCTCCTTCTGATTCTAAGGTCTGTGCATTGAGTTAAAAATACTCTTATACAACAACTCATTTCATGTAAGGGAACAATGCTTTGCATGAGGACGCTAAGTTATTTTGACTGTGTGCTTTAACATTAGCTTTTACCTTTTTTATCCTGTCACTGAAAATTTCTTTCAAAAATGCTTTTCAAGCACAAGTATTAGTGGTCCTTGAACAACTGCTCCAAAGTTCATTTAGCATCCTTCATCACAAGTTGCAGAACTAATTGGATATTTAGACTTTTAGCTAACAGAAAAATGAAATTAGTATTTCAGCTGCTGTCCAAGAGAAGAGCCTGGTATAACTAACCCAAACCCCCAACGTTCTGTACCTCAGCAAGGACAATTTTGTAAGCAGAAGCAGCAAAATGCACAGGAGAAATAACCAAGTATCAGGAGTTTTCTCCTGCAGGCTTGGAAAGAGTTACTAAGAGCACTAGTGCTCCTAGGAAGAAGAGATCTCTCTGAAACATGGATAGAATTTTCAGTAGGGGATTTTACCATTTTTACCACTTGGGACTGCACCTGGAGCTGAAGCCACCAGAAAAACCACGTGAAATATAAAACAGGTCACTGTAGTCAGGACCTTCTTAGGTTGACCTCCTTAGGTGCTTTTTTGAACACAACTCCAAGAAGTATGATAAATCCATGGTTGTGATGATCTAATCTTACTGCTACAGAGATTTAACATTCAAAACAGTAAAGTCTCTGTTTAAAGCCAGTGATCACCACCTAATAAAGGCCATAGTGGAAAAGCTAAGGGACCTTTTCCTTAAAGAAACAGTAGCATATTGCTTCAATCTGTAGAACTACCAGCTTCACCATCCATTTTAGATGGAAGTACTTCCCGTTGAGTAAAATCATGATCATATTGTTTCTCTCCAACAGTGATGGCGGGTAGGATCCCATCATGCAAATAGGGGAAATGTTAATTTTTTACTAACCCTGGATGAACAGGAAGTTGAAAGTCAGCCAGAGATGAAAATAGATTCTTATTTTTTTCTAGTGAACATTCAGAGAAGTGTTGTGTTACTCCAAAAGGGAAAAGTGTCTACATCAGACCATGTTCTTTTGTAGCTCTGCAGTGATCAGTAGGGAAAATAAAATCATGCAACAAAGGCATCATTCCCACCCACAGTACTGGGTAGAAAATTGCTGCTATTGAGAATAGTGCGCTTTTCCCTCCGATATTCCAGGAAGTGGTATAATTCAATAATGTTTTATTAACATATAGACATTAGAGAATATTTAGGGACAGAAAATTGATAATAAACATTGATACATTAAAGTTGAGCAACACAAAATTAGTCTTTTATGCACTCCTTTTAACAAAGCCTAGTGACCACACAGAAAGGAAACTGTACCAATAGAATTTTCAAAAAAATACTGCTTTGGTGATATAGACTAGATAGGAAATCTGAGCCAAATTAAATCTGTGGATCATTTCCTAGATATTATGGAGCCACAAGATTCTGCCCTGATTGCACAGAGTTAGTCAGTATTAGGTTGGCAACTGAGTTCCAAGAGAGCAGTGATATTTAAACTAAGTAGACTTTTAAGGTGACAGAAACAGTTTAGCAAGCATTGTAAATTACATATATAATTGCCAGCAAGGAGAAAGAATTTTCTTTCCAATGTCACAACCAATATTTCCTAAAGAAAATTGAAAAAAAACCACCAAAGTGATTTTCTGGGAAATATACATTCTTGACAAATTTACCAAGAAAGTAGTCCAGTCATTGTGCTAGCTTGAGCTAATATGATGACAATTTATTTTCATAAATACAATATACAGCACCATGAGACTGTGGAGATACATCTTTCAAATCTGAGAAGTGCATGTCACAGCCACTCCAAACAATAATTATAAAACACAGACATACTGAAAACAATAAAATGGTGCAAAAATTATAGTCTTCAATGGTTATTTAAATTAACAATATCCAAAAGTCCACAAATTCAAAGTTAACACTTTGGTACTAGTGTTAACTTGTAATAAATATATTATAGTATTGTAATGTATTGAATTCTTGTCTATCACTTATCACAGATCATGACATAATTACATATGGCACTAGTCTATGAAAAAAGTAATGGAGTTCAATATATTTACTATTCAGTAACTACAATCACTAACATCAGGAATAATTACGTCCTGAAATTATTTTAATCCCCTTCTGTGTATGTTAGCACATATAAGTACAGTTCTCTATTTGAGTTAAATTATCTAGTAAAATTACTGGCAATATTCACTTTTTTATTATCATGCTCATCTTTGAAAACTTTATGCAAAATCCTTTGAAACAGCTTCTATAAAATTTGGAGCAGACATGAGTATTGTAAATGTGCAAATGATGGCAAAAAGGGTAAATGCAACCAGACATAATCTGTCTGTGACAGCAGCTGCAAACTTCCACTCACTGCAGATCTCTTCATCCTCATCTTGTTTCTTGAACCGCATCGCTATGAACTGGACTTCCTCCAGGATTTTCACAATCACTGGAAGAATGTCCATTAAAGCTTTCTTTTGCACAAGCTCAATATCTTCTGCTAAGGGGCAAGTCATCTTTCCACCCTTGCTGCCCAGGTCATTCTGCTGTGGGCAGCACGGGCTCTCCATGGTGTGGTAGCTGTAGACGGTGTTGCCATTGCTGGACTGGTGCCCGGGAAGGACGTTCACTTCCATGCTGTTTACGCTCAGCTGCTGCTTGGAATAGCTGTACTTGCAAGAGAGGGGCTTTATGTTTTCCCCAGGTTTTTTCATTCGTAAAAACCAAGCACACCAATTCAGCAGGATGACACGGACCTGAAAGAGAGTTACCATGGCAGAAATACAGGAGACTCTTCAGCATTTTAAAAGTTTTTGTGATTATTATAGTCAGTCTGCACAGCTTCTCAGAAATACTGATGGATTTCTGTGTTCTCCAGCTATCTGCTTTCAAAATGTTTCTTTGAGGGTCTAGCTTTTTAGCCCTTTTTTGGATCTCTCTTGAACATAGGAGTGTTCAATACCCACTTAGCTTATAAAGCAAAAGAGATGTAAAATCTTACTTTACAAAATGGTCCTTGGAGACCTATCTTTATCAAGCACTCCAAGATCTCTGCAATTGAGCAGACAGCACAAAATTGGCTGTATGGTTTTCAAACATTTCTCAGATTGTAAGGAAAGAGATACAGTTAAATACTTTTGGGAGCCAATGTTTAGATTTTGGTGAAAAAAAATCCCTATACGACAGATTCTAGAACATTTCCCATCCCCATTGCTATTGTTTACATCTAAATAAAAGACCTTGGTTGGGTTTTCATGGTTTTTTTTAAAGCTATTTTATACTCTTTTGAGGAGTTCAACCACATAATACAGCAGCTTTTTTTTCAAAAGATTAAATCAATTACATTTAGCAGCTCAAAATCTAAGTGCCACTATTAACTGCTGTCATTTCCCTATGTGCTGGTGCCTCATGAAATGCTCTAATGTGCACATGGCAGATTGTGCCTCATATGTTTCTTGTCAAGGTCATTAAGTGAGCTAACTCCTGAGAGTGCTTCCTGAAATTTTTTCCAGTGAACTGACCTTCAGGTGTTCGGTCTGAGTCTGCACCTGAGCCTGCTAGAATTCCTATTGGTAACATTGTTAATTGCGAAAGGCAGGAAAAAAGCTGTGGATTCAGTAAGGTCTTGTGTGAAGACCAGCAAACTAAATTAGCAAAATCTTGTAATTATAAGATCCTCCAGGTGTTATGCATACAAAAAGGGCATTTACAATGTGCTTGAGAGGGACCCTCCATGCAGATAGGCCTCTTTGATGACTGCAAGCCACATAAACTTGGCTGCAAGCCAAATAATCTGACATCAAGGAGGGAACAGATACGGCCTCTGGATTCCCTTTTGAGCCTTTACTCACAAGGATTCCCTGTGTAATCCTGCTCCTGTTACTTTGGTCGTGTTTGACTTGGGACCACACTTTGCCTCCAAAGCTGTTCCAGATGCAGGAAAAGTTGACTCCTGTGTTTGCACAGTACAGATACAGGAATGGGGAAATTACAGCTATCACTTGGAGTTACTGCTGTAATGACAAGCATAGTTTCAGAAAGGAGGAAGCCTTAGTAATCACAGATAATAATAATAATAATAATAATAATAATAATAATAGCCAAAACCAATGACCAGTAAATAGNAAACCAATGACCAGTAAAAAGCATTTACACAATTTTTAAATTCTGCAATGTGAGCTCTTCTATGTCACAATCCTGTACCATTTTCTGTGAGCCACTTCGCTTCTCTCCCACTAGTGATTTTTTTGTTCTTCATCATTGTCATGGTTTTGGCTGGAATAGAGTTAATTTTTTTCCTAGTATCTGGTACAGCATGGTGTTTTAGATTCAGTATGAGACTAATGTTGATAAAACACGGATGTTTTGGTTGTTGGAAAAATAGTGCTCACCCTGAATTAAGGACTTTTCAGTTTCCTGTGCTCTGCCAGTGAGCAGGTGCACACAATGCCATGAGGAAGCATGGCCAGGACAGCTGACCTGAACTAGCCAAAGGGATCTTCCAAAAGGATATAAAGTGTGGGGAGTTGATTGGAGGCTGTCAATTGCTTCTCAAAAACAGGCTTTGCATCAGTCAGCACGTGGTGAGCAACTGTATTGTGCATCACTTGTTTCTCTTGCATTTTATTATTCTCTCTCATCCTTGCCGTTATTATTTTTTTTATTATTGTTACTCATCACTATAATTATTATTCATATTATTATATTGTATTCTGTTTCAGTTACTGAACTGTTCTTCTCTCAACCCACAAAGTGTTGGAGTTTTTATCTTATTTTCACCATCACAAGGAAAGGGAGCTAGGACGTAAGCAAGAGGCTGTCTGGTACTTAGGCGCCAGCTAGACTTAAACTATGAAAGTCCTGAAAGACTGTTTTCCATTTTTCACATTATTTTGCTTTAAATATTTCATTATTTCCTCCATAGTCACCACAAACAAATAGCTACCCATAGTGTTGCAGCCTAAAAAACTGATTCTGCTTTTAATTCAACTTACTTAATTATAATGTGCTCAGACTGCTCATGGACACAAAATGGGACAACATGGAACAAAATAAAGGTCTTAATTGCTAGCAATGTGTCAACAGTGTCTGTTGCAAAGGGGAGAGAGAAGTTAATTCTCTAGGATTGTGAAATTACAAAACACTTAGACAAACTTTCTTATTAGAAAATGTTAATGTGTCTGCCTTAACTCTGAAAGGAGATGTGAGGTGAAAAAGCACTTTTATATAGGAATGCTGCTTTTCCCTCCAAAACAGAATTTTTATTCCTTAGGGAAATTACATTTATAACTACAGTCAAACCCATTTCCCATAGAAAAATAAATACCCAGAAGACAGTAACACAGCTTTTAATTAGCTTGAATTTCAAATGCCCTATTTCCTTGAAAACACAGACACTCAGGTATCAATCTGTTCTTGTCATACCAATTAATTCAAGAGACAGCTGCAGCATACAGGTTTTTGGATAACAGCTGAGTATGATAATACGAATCTATAGTCTCACCTGCATTGTCATATATGGATTTCCATGAAGGAAGTACACAGGTACAGCTGTCTTCAGAGGTCAACAACCCTTCTGTGAGCTTCTCCTAGCTATAATACAGCTGTACTGCTAGCTTCCATCACAGCCACCAGCCTGGCCTAGACCAGAGCAGAGAGTCTCCAATTAAAGCTCTCTTGATAAGGGACATCTGCACCTGAGCAGAACTGTGCATGTCCAGGTTTTAAGCATATCAAAAGAGAAGCCGGAAACATAACAAACCTGCCTTAGGCACAACAAAGAGCTAGAGTTCTCTTGCCTTTTCCCACAAAACCCCTTCTTCCCTCAGTGCTTGGTCTCTCCATATCTCTTTCCCATGAAACAGTCTTGGCTGTCAGCACAGAAAGGTCAGTTGAGCTGTAGTCCATACCTGATGTTATCCACTCCCAAACAGCTCCTTAGCTGGGCTTTCTTTAGTGTTTTTTTCCATGCTAGCTCAGCAGACATTATCAAAAGTGTCCATCAGCCAGCAGCTCTCATTTCTCAAGTGAGTAGCCAACAAATGCCCTGACTGAACATCTTGGATTTAAACTCCTCTCTTGGAAAAAGCTGATTTGTAAGTCATCAAAGATTAATAGAAAGGAAGGCACAATTCTAAGCAGTGGAATAAGGAGAGTGAACACCTATAGAGAGGATAAACACTAACAGGCACTCTCCTTCCTCTTCTGTTGCAAAGTACAAGGACAGACCCCTTAGAGACAGGCAGGGAAAATAAGCTGCTCTACTGCAAATGATTTAGAAAGCAGCTGTGTTTAGGAAATGCATCCATTCAAATCTTCTGGGTCTGCAGAAGCTCACACACACGCCCAATTGTCCAATGCCTCTCCCTGCAACTGACTCCAGCAGACAAACCCACTTAAGCAGCAGGTGAGAACAATCCTGTAACAATATCCAATTAATCAGGGTTAGAGTTTGCAATAATCTGATGCCTGGCTCTGATATGAAAAGAACATTGTGGGAAGTAAGTAAATGGTAAGAGCAGCAGCTGGTACTGGAAATGCAGAAAAATGTAATGCAAAAAATTTTCTTCTTTCTTAAGTTACTTCTTCACTTCAAATTATTTTTTTAACTGAGCAAAAGTCATTCAAGGTGTCTCTGTAAGAAACACCTGACATAGGTGGACAGGCAAAATTGAAAAAAAAAAAAAACAACCCAAAACAAGAACAAAAAGAATAGAGATGAACATGAATTCTAACAACTGAGCCTTGGCTATGCCATGTTGAGTATAAGTGCCTATTTTTGTGGGGTCAGACTCTTCCCTACACACTTGGATCTTGAGATCCCTCAGCCCTGTCAAGTTGTCTGATCTACACCTTTGCAGTCTATCATCTGCACTTTCCAACAATGCTTTCCACAGTTTTCGCTTCCTGATGGCATTTTTTGTAATGTATGCCAGTTCAGCTGTCAGGCCACTGAACAAAGTTTTTCCTGAATGAGAATTTGCCGCACACTGTGTTTCCAGCCAAGAAAACATGAGACTGGTAGACAGCAAGAGCTGACTTGCAGGGCCTGTGAGGAGGACTAACATGAGCCATTGTGTCTGGGCTCCTCAAAAAGCAATCAAATGGGTTCAGTTACACTGCTGCAGATTCTGTCCATGAAGACCTCTGAAGCATGTTTCCCAGATTTGTGCCCTCAGGTTTTGCCTACAAGCAGGTTCATCCAGAATTCACATGCTCTACTACCTTGAAAGTAAGAGGTTTTTTAATCATACAGCACTTTGGGAAATAATTGGGAAATGTCAGGATAATTGTGTAGCATGAAATATGCGGTGAACAAGATATCAGAGGATGTTGTACAACCGGACTCCTACAAACAGGGTGGTAGATAGTTGACTGTGACTATCTGCTTCTGCTTTTGTCCTTTTTCATTCTGTAAACAAAAGCATACCTTGCCTATTCTAAAATCTATTAGAAAAAGGAGAGAGGGAGAAAGAACATCATTTTCTTTTAACTTGAAAATCTAAAGGAAACATTCCATTTGAAAGCCAGCTAGCATTGGTGCCAGACCTCACTGAGTTGACAAAGTCTGCTGCTGCAGAAAAAAGAGGGTCCACATGCTAATGCACTAGGAATAGATCAGATGGCAGCAGACAAACTGCCCAGTAGAGACTAGTGTTTGTTTGGCACATTCTGTCAGTACTGGTGTCTGCTCGATAAGAAATTAAAGGTTTGCACTTGCAAAGTGGGTGGTGAATGAGATAATTTTGTAATGACTCAATCACTACATCATGAGGTTGAAAACAAAGGCCAAATAGGAGGAACTATTTTTAATGGATAATAAGAGAAACTGGTTTTAGTGGGAAAGCACATTTAGTTTCCTTGTTCTTCCCCTTCAATTGCAAACATAAGCATCAACTATGCTGTTTGTAACTGACTCTTCAGAGTAACGGAAAATAGCTTCTGCCTCTCACCTATAACAAGTTTACTGTAGATTTTAGACAATTCTCTTTTCTTTCAGTAGTAACCTCATGAATGTTATCACCAAAGCTGCTTACCCATTTGGGCATCTTTCCTGCTTGGGGGTCATGATGGTGAAACTGCAGAACCAGCACTGTTACCACCACAGACAGACCAACGATGACCATGATGCTAGCGAAATACTGAGCTGCAAGCAAAAGGAGAACTTGGTTAAGGGGGAGGAAATACAAAGAGCACATAATATTCCTTGGCCATGCCTCGAGATCTACATTTGAGAAACACTGCATCAAATCTGAACACCCTGTTCTCTGGTCTGCTGCACTGGAGCATTTGAGGCGTGTATCTGCTCGGCTCCCTTCTCTCCTGTGAGGGAAGGCCTAGAACACATGAAAGGTGAAAACTGTTTGGTTTTTTTCCCTGAAGAGGAGTGTAGGGCCTCACAGTAAGAACACCTTTGTGCCTGCTGCCAGGACAATGAGAAGTTGAGCTGACAACACCAATTGAACACCAGCATTCCCAGTCCTAGGCCTTCCATGACACCAGCAGAGGTGTTAGAGGGAGATGCTGTCATCATGGTGCCTCTAGATCCTGTCAAAAAGTGTCACCAATTCCCCACTTTTGCCCCACTACTGCTTCAGGTGGTTAGGCATATTTCTTATTACTCTTCTTAGCCCTCAAGACCTCTTCTTCTAGTTCCTATGAAAGTACACTACAGCCTCCTTGAAAGTTAAATTTAAATCTGCTGTGCAGGAAAGAAACCAACATCTTGAAAGCCAGAACTGAGGCTTGAAGCCAATCTCCTAAGTGGCTGTACATCTTCCTCATGCCAGTAGTTAAGTTTATGCGCTGGAGTGTAAAGCAGAATTACCCCCCAGGGGTAATGACATTTGAAGGCTTCAGTGACAAAATACCAGGGAGCACTACTGTTGGCTGACATAATGGTGCAACGTGGGAGAGCACATCACACTGCTCCAGACTGCAGCCTCTTGCAACCCACAGCCTTCCCTCCTGCAGCTTGAAGGAAAAGAAAAAAATTAAACCAAAGCTCCAAAGCAAGTTTTGTTCTGCCTGTGTTTCTTAATACCAAATCCCACTGCTTCAGGAGCAAAAAGCTTGTCTACAATAATGAGATTCTAAGGACTTCCTGAAAAGAAGGCTGTAATTACTTCAAGAGGTATGGCTTTTCATGACAAAATGAATTATGTATCTAGATTAGAAGAAGAGTCCCAAGGGTGAGATGAATTTAAAGGTCTCTATTGCACTTATTCATACAGAGGAGAGTCAACAAGCAGGCAGAAGCAGAGCAAACCAGGTTTCATGGAAGTTGTTACATGCCCCATGTAACAGAAACACAGTAGTGTTGATATTGTTGGTTTAATTACTGCCATGAGTCAGTAAATAACTTCCTTAAACTCCATGTATTTTGATACCACCAGACTTCAAAGGCTTGAAATAGTCCATTTTAAATGGCTTTAGCTAAGATTTTTCACATATCCTTGGAAAATTAGTCGCCTGGTTAAACTTGGAAACAACCTGATAATATCTGACTCAAGATCCTAGCCAATGATTAGCAGAGGAATTGATGCTCCCAGGTTTTTTTATGCTGTAAACCCAGGAACAGATGTCAGGAAAGTGCTGTATAGAACAGCTATTAAATAGAAAACAGTTCTCTCCAGAACAGACTGGGAACCAGAGGGGAGCCAGGGACCCATAAAGAAAGATATTTTATATTTTTGCCTGGTGGTAGGCAAAGAAGAGGGTGGAGATGTGTCATCTGCATTTTGAGGGGAGGAGTAGGGTGCTCCTGTTCAAGGTACACTGAAGTCTTCAGTTGGAAAGTAAGGATGGAGGACATAGTGCACAGTACTTCAGCCCTATGTGTTAGTTTGAGACAGTCAAATGTGTACAAGATATCTCTGAAATCTGGCAGATAGATCTATGCCCATCTATGCCCACAGGTATAGGTGCTGTATTCAGAGAGAAAGTTGCAAAGTGCTGGAAATGCCCAGGACTGCTCTAAGGCTGGATTTTGCCAGTCCTGAAGAGACAACAGTGAAAGTGGAGGAAAAATATAGCAATGACTGGCACAGCTGCTGGTCTTTCACATCTCTAGCTGGAGATATGTCACACATCTTTTGTGTGACAGTAGAAGGTAGAACTAATAGCCATTGATCACAAAGGAATTGCTAGATCACATGCCCATGCATCTCCTTGATCAAAAACCTCACTGTCCTTACAATCTAGAACCAGGCAGAGATGGCCAAGACCCTGGATCTAGACTCAGTGACCATTCCCCTGTATGGGAAGGAAAGGCCTCAGAACTCAGTGGGTATGTCNAAAAAAAAAAAAAGGATATGGCTCTGAAATTATATCTTTACTTACTGAGCATTCTCTTCCAGGGTTTAATCCTACATCCTCTCTTTCCTGGCAGCCAAAAAACATAGTCTTACTGCAGCAGGAGAACTGATGAGGAAAATTCTATGCTGTCCTCCATGCACCTTCTTAAAAGCATGGCCTAATCTTCCAGTCTGCTCATTTCTTTTCCTGATAGTCTTTTGCCCTTGCCCCAGCAAGGTCAAACCCATCACTTGGTGACAGCTACCAGGGCTGCTGTCCCTGTTCACCTGTGAGGAGCCAATTCAGTTTTGTTATGTCTCAACAATGGTTGTCAGAGGCACGCAGGGGAGGGCTTGCACATGTGCCATGTACAGGAGACAGCCAGGAGAAGATGGAGGAAAGCCTTGTCTCTGGGGGGACCTTGCCTGGCCACCAGTTCATGTCTCGTGTGGGACAGGCACTCAGCAGGGAGAAGAAGACACTGTCCCCCAGAGACACTCTGCNGCCTTGGGACATCAAGGGCACTCCTCAACCTCTGGAGATAACGCCCTCCTTTTCCCTGTGTCTCCTCTCTTTCTCCCTTTCTCTCATTTTTCTTCCTCTTAATCTGTCTTCTCTAACCCTCTTTAGTAGAGTAAATCCTTTTTATTTTGCCTTTTCATTACCAATAAATGGTTCTCAGATACAATGTTTGCCTCGTTTGGCTTAATTTAGTTCACAACCATCCATTATTAAAAGAACTCTTCGCTGTTCCCCACAGTGGAACACGACATCCCCTCTGGCATCCTCTCTGATTATGACTATGACTTGGCCTTCTCCAGCAACCCTGTGAGCAGAGAAGCCTTGCTGCTGAAAGGATCTACAAAGCTACAATGCTCATGGATAATACTGCCCTTGGATCCACAGAACTTCAATCTTCACTCATTCTACCCTAGCCCCACACTGCCCTGAATTAGCAAACTCTATTCCTGGGTCTCCACTGATGCTGCTGAGCACAGAAATAGAATGCTCTCCTGTGAGATGGGGCATGG
>VXBC01011534.1:14305-47172 GCA_013399945.1 Ploceus nigricollis
AAAAAAAAAAAAAGGATATGGCTCTGAAATTATATCTTTACTTACTGAGCATTCTCTTCCAGGGTTTAATCCTACATCCTCTCTTTCCTGGCAGCCAAAAAACATAGTCTTACTGCAGCAGGAGAACTGATGAGGAAAATTCTATGCTGTCCTCCATGCACCTTCTTAAAAGCATGGCCTAATCTTCCAGTCTGCTCATTTCTTTTCCTGATAGTCTTTTGCCCTTGCCCCAGCAAGGTCAAACCCATCACTTGGTGACAGCTACCAGGGCTGCTGTCCCTGTTCACCTGTGAGGAGCCAATTCAGTTTTGTTATGTCTCAACAATGGTTGTCAGAGGCACGCAGGGGAGGGCTTGCACATGTGCCATGTACAGGAGACAGCCAGGAGAAGATGGAGGAAAGCCTTGTCTCTGGGGGGACCTTGCCTGGCCACCAGTTCATGTCTCGTGTGGGACAGGCACTCAGCAGGGAGAAGAAGACACTGTCCCCCAGAGACACTCTGCAATTGATGACAAAAGGTCTCTGCCAGTGGACTGAACTGGAACATCGGACTGGGCCAACGGTCCCCTGTCAGCAGGTGGACTTCAGGAGGAGCTGGAGGCATAAAAAGCAACTGCATCATAAGCCTTGGGGGCTCTTTGGGGTCTGTTCTGTCCTTTGCCTTTTGTCTTTTTGGGGGCTTCTTGAGGCTTACACTTTTTGCCGTGGCCCCAGCTGACCTTTTGGCTCTCCTGCCCTCACCAGCTCTTGCTCATCCTCACATCTGTCCTGCCTTCCTTTGTCCCTGACCAGCACCCTGCCTGCTTCATCTCTGTGTCCCTGCCTGGGCCCCCTGCATCCAACCGAGCCTGCCCACCACTGCGATTCTTGCCACAACCCTGTCCAGGCTTCTGGACATCCTGCTGGATCCTCCCTCACCTCGTGTCCGGCCACTGCAGGAGCTGTCCACAGGCAGGCAGCGTGCACAGCCCCGCCTTGGGACATCAAGGGCACTCCTCAACCTCTGGAGATAACGCCCTCCTTTTCCCTGTGTCTCCTCTCTTTCTCCCTTTCTCTCATTTTTCTTCCTCTTAATCTGTCTTCTCTAACCCTCTTTAGTAGAGTAAATCCTTTTTATTTTGCCTTTTCATTACCAATAAATGGTTCTCAGATACAATGTTTGCCTCGTTTGGCTTAATTTAGTTCACAACCATCCATTATTAAAAGAACTCTTCGCTGTTCCCCACAGTGGAACACGACATCACCTCTGGCATCCTCTCTGATTATGACTATGACTTGGCCTTCTCCAGCAACCCTGTGAGCAGAGAAGCCTTGCTGCTGAAAGGATCTACAAAGCTACAATGCTCATGGATAATACTGCCCTTGGATCCACAGAACTTCAATCTTCACTCATTCTACCCTAGCCCCACACTGCCCTGAATTAGCAAACTCTATTCCTGGGTCTCCACTGATGCTGCTGAGCACAGAAATAGAATGCTCTCCTGTGAGATGGGGCATGGCAGGGACAGGTAATGACCTTTGGTCTCCCAAGCAACAGCCTTGGCCTAGCCACCAGACCTTTCTGGCAGTACTTTAGGAACCATCCTAAATCTTTTTTATTCATTTAGTGCTTTGAAGCTGTTGTTCTCACAAAGTCATATGCCCATGTCTCTGTTGGCAGAGGTAAAGGCAAATCTGATTTTACAAAGAAGCTCAGCCCTTTTTACTTAAACTGCAAGAGGAAAATGCTTAACAACTCTCACTAAATATCCCTCTGTGTCTTACTGTAACTCCTAGTTACTAGATTAGCTTGGAATCTTTAACAATTCCCTTCACTGTGGTAAGTGTCAGGAACAGCAATCCTAGATCAGGGTGTATGTGAAAGACCAGGGATCTGGTTGCTGACAATTTACCTGCTCTGAGGCGGAGCTTGGAAATGTCTGACACATCCCGGAGAGGAAGTAGCTCATTTACACTCTGCCCTCTGTAGCTGCCACAGGCCAGAAAAATGCACCAGAAGACCTATGTTTGGAGCCCCTCAATGTCCCTGACTTACACAGCAACATTCCTCAGGGATACTGAGATCTGTACCGGTCACTTCTAAATGCTCTTCATAGGTTTTAAAACCAGTATGATGCTCTCTTCAGCAGAGGGGAGTGAGCAGAACAGCTGGTTTGGGTGCTTGACTGATCTTCAAGAAGTATGAAATATTTGCTCTTGTACAATTGATTTTCTTCCTTTTCTTTGCCAGAGGCATTATGTGACATACTATCTGGACAGCAGTTTTAACATCTAGGAGTTGTCATCATCTGTCCCAGGACAATCAGAAGATGATGAGGTGTCATTGTCATAACAAATATGGATCTAATAAAACCACAGAGAGTCAGAAGGTCTTCTAAAAAGTCAGTGAGAACAGCTATTTGTTCTTTGCAGGCATACTCTGATGTCACTTATATCAAAAGGATAGCAGTGATTTGCAATTAATAATTTGAAGAACATTCAGGACCATTTTTGGATGTTTTGTGTCATTATCTGATGTTAGAGAAGCTCCTTAGGATTATTTTAGAGACGTTTTGGAAGACATACTGCTGAAGTGAAACTGGATTAACTTCAAGGACTGATTAGGGACAGGGTAAACAAAAAAGAATCCCTAAGATGGATGTTTTGACTTGATTTTGTCATGGAACAGTGATATCATATATCATATCATATCATATCGTATCATATCATATCGTGCCAGCAGTTATCATCTAACCCAGATTTGTTAACATAGTCAATCACAAGAAAGACAGTGTATCTGCACTGTGACCAGTCACAGTCTTCTTGTTCCTGTGAAATACTAGGGGAAGGAGGAAAGTGTTGTGCTCAAGTATTCACATTGATCAAGTTGGATGTTGGATGCCTCTCACTGGTGTTCCTATTTCTATTCTATCTTTTCAGAAAACATCAGGTTTTGCATGTGAAATGAATAACTGGGTTAGAGCCACTCTAAGTCCTCCTTCTGGAAATGGTCTAGGTGAGAACTAAAGCCTGTGCAGGTTGATGAAAACCTCAGATACCGTCAGAGTGGCTTACAACCACCCTTCTTCTTTTCTCCTATGGTAGAGACCAGGCCTGGTGCTGGGCAGATGCTGTGACAGTCTACAAATGGCAATGGCAGAGTTACTCAGACACCAAGAAAAATCAAACGATAGAGGAGAAAGTCTCTTTATGACTTACTGTTGTACACAGACAGCAAAGAAATACATAAGTGGACATACGATTATGGTACTTGTGTTTTGAAACTCTTCTCCTTCCACATGCTTTTGAAGAATAGAAATGGGAGTTTGAAAAGTAAAACTGTTCTCTTATTTAGTTTGATTTTATTTTTCTGTAAAGAAAAAACATCCAAGGCTCTTGGCTTTGGGAAAAGCATCACTGATCATGGGGAATGAAACTGTAAGAGCTGCCATGAATGAGAATTTCTGTTTCATGAAAGAGATTCAGCAGGGGCCTGATTCTGACAAGGTACAAGGCAGGACCATGAAAGGATATAGGGGAAAAGCACTCCAAAAACTCAAACAGGGACAGAGTAAAGTGAGATGGCATCAGCTGAGAACATACTGTAAGATGACAAAAAATGTAATAGGGATTAACCTAATTTTCTCTCTAGTCAGAGCAACTAATGCCTTATGTTCATAACTTAAAATAATCTTTAACTCCTGAAGGTGACAAAGCACCACATTGCTTCCCTGTCCTAGTAATTTCCAGTCCCATTTGTTGTATGACTAAATGCAAGAAATCACCCCAAGCATCTGCTGCAAAGGTACTTAACTACAGTGCAAAGTGTTCATGCTTACTGAAATGGCATAGGCACAGTAAGGAACAGCAAGGAGAGGACACAGCTGGAAAATATCATCATAATGGAGCCCGAAGCAGCAAGTAAGTTGTGATTTTTAAAAAAGCAGAGGAGCTTAGCAAAATAAGACAGAGAAATGCTGTTTTGCTAACTGGAGATGGAGATAACTTTATTTTTATTGTGCTTAATTTGATACATCCAGCCAAAATGTCAAGCATCACAAGGATGTTAATCATAGGAAGTGTCAGTTCCTCATATTTATGAACCTCATGTTCCTCTTTCAAACACTGTCTACATACCAGCTTCCTGGTGTTCCCAATTTTCTGCTATAAACTCCTTTTAAAGCAAAATACAGGCTCTTAATCCAAAATCAGTAGTGTTATTTTGGAGAGAGCTGGTAGAAAATAAGGATTTGCAGCACTTTGGAATTATTTTGGCATGGAAAACAATTAGAAATTATTAACCACTTCTGTGCAAGGGGAAGCCTCGAATTGCAAGGTATAAAAAGGGTTTACCAAAGAAACAAAATCATCTGACTGGCCTGACACACCTGAACATCTCATTTCAAGATTTGGCTTTTGGGCAGAAGCATGCTTAATCTGCTTTGACAAAGTACTTTGAAAGTGATACTTCCTCAGAACATGGACTAGAATGGACAGAGAGCTGCTAAGTCAGAGCTTATTGCAGCTTTGGTCTAAAGTTGGAAGAGTCCAGCCGTGGGTGCTGCTGGCTGTTTTTCTGTGTGACTGTACCTTTTATGCTACCCGGGGCCTGAACTCAAAGCTTGCAGAACTTCAGGCCAATACAAGTGCAAAGAGCTGTGTGAAGCTTTCAAAGCAGGCATTTTAGGGTCTGTCTCTGCACAGCATCACCCTGTCCTCACAGTGGTGGGACTGCAGCACAGGTTAACAGAGGTGAATGTAAGATGGGTGAGTGAAGTAAGTTCTGTACAGCCTGTGTCTCACTGCAGAACTGAACAAAAGGTAAACCTGTGGCTTGCTAGGGCTGGGGACTGGTGTTTTCTTAAAAACAAAGCATCTGGTGCTGGAAGCAGACAGGATCACAGCAGGAGGGGGGAAGTGCAGACAGTGCCATGCGGCCCCAAAAGTTTTGTCCCTTTGGAGGTGATACTGCAGGCAGGGGAAAAGAATAGTCAGGAAGGTTGACTCCTGAGTCAGTACTGGTTAGGCTTCTCACTGGCTTGGCCTGAATTTTCCAGAGAAATGTCTTTTGGCCATGTCTGACTTAATGTGGGCTGTGGAGTGATCTGTCTCCCTGAAAAACTGGCTGATTTTGGTAGGAACTAAGTATTACATTAGGAGATGAAATTTTTTAAGTCTATGAGCCCAAACTAGAAACTTATCCTGAGGCATTATTGAAGACTTTCTGACAGCAGTCCATGATAAATTTGATTCTGGCCACTGCTTTATTTGGTACCACTGGAAGTGGGACCACATGACCATCAACTGTGTAATCTTAAGGAGGCTCTAGCCAAAGGATAGTAATGAAAGGTAAGAGTTGTAGTTAGGAAACTGTATTGACTTAGAGGAATTTTTTCCTTAGTGACTTCTTAATGCATGATTTCCTAGTCTTAATTATAAGGTTGCTGTAGGATAGAAAACACAGTTTTATGAAACAGATCAGGGATATGAAGACTTTAAAGGAGTTCAGGCGTATATCTATTGCCTAAGGACAGAACTCATCCTTTCCAGAGAAATGGCCATATAACCATTACCAAACCAGATTCTTGTCCAATATTATTTAGGTTTGAAAATACCTCTAATATAATTGGTTTCAACCATTCACCTAACATTGATCACAATGTCTTTATAAAAAAAATAGTCCTTACAGTGTGGAGCTAAATAACTCTAATGTAGTTTTCAGATTAATTACTAGTCCTTTAATTTCAAAAGGCAGACAGGACTTGTTAATAACAGTATTTGTTTAATTTTGATTTAGTTGCTGAACCAGGAAATCAACACAGTGGGACATGGTTACATCTTCCTATGTAATGCACTGGATAAGTTTAATAATAGGGACTGGAAGGTGCACAAAATCCACATGAAATTACTAGCATTTATAGTGCAAAACAAATCTGCATACATAATTGCATAATTGTTTGCATAAGTGCAAACATAATTGCATAGGTTTTTAGAAAGAGAAAAAACAATCAACTTATACCTGAGTTGTATCACACAGGCTTTATGATTTTACCCAGTGATTAGCACAAGCAGACCAGTAATTTAGTTGTGTAGCGCATCTGGAGTTCTCTGCACTTCTGTACATACTCTCCTCAAGTAATGAACTCCAGTTTCCTACTTATATGGACTCTTGGTAAAAGTAACTTTAAATAGAAAAATTAAAAGTAAGTAAAATCACAACTGCAGCAAGACACACTTCCTGCAAGGCATGATTAAGCTACAGTAGGAAGGATAAGTTTAGGACACAGTCGCTACTGTATAGCTATGGTCTGAAAGTCTTTTAGGAGCTACACTCTAGAGGTTTTAAGTGCCAGGAGGGACTTCCAGTACCCTGTAGAGAAAGAATCTTTGTTCATAAAGTTGACATGTGCTGGATTCTAGCCAAACTGTTTTGTTTGTAGATGTCATGGGCCTTCAACTCTTTTGATTTAAATGGTTGAGCTTATTGCTGTGCTATGGGTGATTAATGTTTTAAACAGAAACAGAGACATTGTTCCCTGGTTCAGCCTTCTCCTTTCATTGGCATCTCTGTGGAAGGGCAGGATTCAACTTTTGAAATATTGTGGTGCCTTTCTTTGCATAGATGTGTGATGTTGAAAACTGGGCTTTGAAAATAAATATTTTCCCCAAAAGGGAGGGTGTCCTAGAGGAGGATGGGAGCCGACATGCTGCTGGGCAAGGAGCTACTGATGTGAATGCAAACCCCAAGAAAGCTGAGTGAGAGCAGGTGGTCAGCCTGTCCAACTGGAACATAGGAAAGCTCTACCCTGCAGCAGGAGCAGCAGGGTCCTGGTGCTGTAAGGTGCTGAGCAGCCAGCTACTGATTCCTAGGCCAAGTCTTGTCACTTGCTGTTTACAGAAAGAGAAGTTGACCTGTTTTAACATATATTAACATGATAGTTGGTAGGCTGCTGAGAAACGGCAATCTCTCATCTGGGGAAGTTGGATGTGTGGAGTAAGAGAGTCTCTACTTTGGGTAGCTTTATAAAAAGACAGAGAATGCAGTGTACGTACCAAGGAAGGGGTGACCTACTTTGCCACGATACAAAAAAGCAACTGTCTTGTCCCACTTGCATCCTTCTGATTATTTAACCTGATAGGTGCTTTGTTTGTTATTAATATAATTTGAGGTTCCCCTTAACTAAGAAGAGCTAACTTATGATTTCCGCATTACTCTGTAAATATGTTCCAGATTGCAAAAGCTAGTACTTTCCTTGGTGTCATATTAGACCAGTTCGCCTTTGCTACCTCAATAAAGACACTTCAACAGCAGCTGTGATATTTTTCCATATTATTAGGGTTCAGTAATTAAAGCCAAGGTCAGAAGGAGAAGAAAGTACAACGTGTTAGACATTAGTGGCTTTGAAATAGCAAAGACTGTGAGAGTACATGCAGATCCAGAGAGGTATGGATGCATGTTTATTTCTAAAAACTCAGGCCCTAAAAATATAAGGCAGATTTTTAAAGCATGTGGAGTCACATTTTCAAGGTATCTCTGCATCTACATGCATGAAGACCAGTAACAGTGACTCTTCAGCAGATCAGCAAGGGATCTTTCTACTTCAAGATCAAATTATCTGCATCCTTCACAAACATGCTTTAGAAGATTTGTTTATTCATGAGACCTGCTGCTAACCATGCTGACTCTTCAAACTGGAATGAGCTTTCCAAATGTACTCCTTTTCCTCATATTAATTCTGAGGATTTTAACTGAACTAGAGATCACACTGAAAAACCGTGATCATGACCTGGCATATTCAATTCAGCAGCTAAAATATCCTCTGTGGGATCACCTGTAAGACCACTGTGAGGAAAAGATGCTATGTCACTTTGTTAGAGTAAGAATAAGGTTTTCAGAACTTGAGATAATGTAAAAGGGCACAGCCCAGCTTTGAGCACCTACTGAAAAAGGGCTGTTTGGGTGTAGAAGCCAAATGGATAAGCAGTCTCCCTGCAAATTTGGAGTGGAGCAAGAAGATAGGGGCAGGGTTTTAAACTAGAAATGTGGAAGGGAAATAACAACCCAAATGTAAATGCCAAAGTAGCAGGCAAGGGTAGAAAAAAATGGTATTGGGTAGTCAGAGCAAAAAAGACCTCAAGAATGGTGAAACAAGGTGGAAGAGCTCACCTCCAGAGTGAGAAAATGCATTAAGTCTGAGGAATATGCAGGATCAACTTAAACTCTGCACATAGTTGTGAAAAAATAACGTTACTGGAAAACTGAGATGTTGAGGGACATTTCTCACTACCAGAAGCTCTTCAGGAGAAGTTATATGAAGGAGCCACTTGGATGTAATGGGCTTCTGACGGGATGGACGAGAGCTGCTGGAGAGTTTGTGGATCAGCTTCAGTGAAGAGGCCAAAAGGAGTGATTCTGAGTGCATAATAGACCATCCAAAGACAATGGACATGGGGACTTAAAACAACTCAGGCAATCCTCTGTCTCACAAACTCTCATTGCCACCAGGGGCTTGATCTACCATGATGACTGCTGAAAAGGCAGCACATGTATAATATATAACCAGCGGGGGTGCACACTGTGCTTCGTTAGCAATGAAGAACTGTTTGGGAACATAATGATCAGTGGCAACCTAGGCTGGAGTTATTGTGAAATAGTGAAGCTCAGGACCATTAACTGAGTGAGGACTAAGAACAGCAAAGCATAGACCTTGGGCTTCAGGTGAACAGACTTGTCATTTTTGGTGGGAACTAGTAGCTGGGATCCCACCAGGGAATGCTCTGAAAGACAAAGCAGCACAGGAAAACTGTAAGGGCTTAAAGCACAGTGCCTCCAAATGCAAAAAAAATAGGTAAGGACACCAGTAGATGAGTGTGGCTAAACTGTGAACTCATAGTAGGGCTTCAATGCAGAAGAGATGGGGTTGTGGGAAGCAGACACAGGCTACAAAATGAAAATTTGGAAGCATTATCTGGTCATTATGGTTGATGTCAGAAATGTTAAAACTCATTAATTGAGGCTGGTGTGGGAATCAAAGGCAGCAGGAAGAGTTTCTATCACTACACAAACACTATACAAACAGCTAAACAAGGCAAACACAGACTTGCTGCTGAAAGGAGGGGATGATTTAGTGACAGTGAACAGTGATAGAGTCAAGGCAGTGTATACTTTGCCTCAGTTTGCACCATCAAGGTCTCTGACATCTCTGTGTTTAGAGATGGTTCAAGGATGAAGAACACAACCAGCAATAGGTAAGGAAGGACTCATGGATTGATTGTGAGATCTGAAACTGCCCAAATCCATGGGATAATCGAGAATCCTAAAGGGATCATTGCAAGTCCAAGGAGATGGAGAAAGACAGATGTTGCATTTACCTCTCAAAAGGACAATCTAGAGAACAAGAGTTTTGTCATTCTGACTCTGTCCCTGGGCAAATCGGGCAGCAAGTCCTCAGAAAAAATTTCTGGACAGCTGAGGAAGAGGGTAGGGACTGGGAACAGCCATCCAACATTTAACATGAATAAATCATGTCTGACCAACATGATTGCCCTCAATAACAAATTCAAATATTTGCAGAGAATGAGAGAGTAGTGGATATAATTTATAGCAACTTTAGGAATTCTCTGATAAGCAGAAATTGTCTGTCATTACAGCATTAAAGTCCATAAAAATACATAATTATTCATAGCTTTTCTTGGTACAAATCCTACCTTCTATGATAGAAGACTATATTAGTAGGAACTGTTCAGGTTAAAGCTAGGGGACTGGCCATAGGCAAGTGTACCCTTTTACAAATTCTAAATGGGATTTTTTGTGTATTATATGCAGCAAAGTTATGTCAACAGTGTTCAAGATGGCTTGTGTCTCCTCCCTGCACACAAGTTTCTCTTAGAATTGTTTCTCTCTCCATTGTGTCCTAGGTATATGCTCAGAAAGAGATTTTATTAGTTTTTTGGAAGCTCCTGTATGACTCAAAGCCAAGAGTCCTGCTGACTTTCACTAAGATGTGTAAGTTTTTGGAGGCTTTCAGAAGCTCTTGCCTATGGGTGCCATTGTCCTTACTGTTGCATGCTTATCCTCCTTCCTCAGAGTCAGGCCTAGTCTTAAAGCCTTGAAGAGAGATAATGAAGTTAAGTAAATACTTTTTTTGTCTTAGTCATTATATAACTTTTTTGAGGCTTTCATTATACAATTGTGAGGTGCACCTTCCATCAGCACCTAGATATATTGTTGACTATTTTGTTCATTTCTGCTGTCTAGAACATGTACTTTAGTCATGATTTGTACTCACAGGTCATTCTTTCTTACTTTGTAAAATAGGACAGCTTTATTTTCTCTGCCCTGCAATCAGGCCCCATGAAACCAAGGTAAAGGGGCGGTCCTATAAAAACAGAGGCTGTAACAATGTCTGTCTGGGCCACAATCCCAAGATGATGATCTGTTCCATAGTTTTTCGTACATATTAAAAATGCTGCAATGATATACTTGAATTTTGACTGCTGTATCCTGAATTGCTCTTCAGATTGAGAGAAGAGGGAAGGCGGGAAGGATTTGTATAATAACAGGGAGGTGGTGTGATGCAGAAGAAGAAAAAATAATTTTCTGCAGTGTTGATTCTGTGTCCTCTCAATCCTCACAGTAACCTGCTTATCTAATATTTCCAGTGCCTTTTTGTAACCTCATGTAGGTCCTTTTCATACATGCACATGGTGAAGTCCAGGCTGACATTCCTGACATTGCTGTCAGGAAAACTGGAGTAACAAAGAGAGTCAGTCCTCAAATTGATTTTGAACAGCTCTTGAGAGGCATCATACAGGGTGGACAAAGCAGTGAAAATCAACTTACCTATTAGTGGGACAGAGTCAGAAGTTGCAGGCATGATCTCAGCCACAAGCAGCATGAATACAGTCAGGGAAAGAAGGACAGTGATACCTGGAGAGAGTGAACATATTTGGGAAGAATGAGGAAAATGAACTCTGCAGCTGCTCCTCTGATGTCTTTGCCGTTAAATATAGCATTGTCCTGATATACAGCTAAGCCAAATCCATGACTTCATGTCTGTCAATGAACTTCCACAACGTGCGAGTGTTTTTAGATGCAACTCTATCTGCTCTCTTTTCACTTTTCTCTAATACACACAAACCCTTGCTTCTCTCAAAGTAATGGAGAAATCCTTTTTGCTGAGTGAAACGAAGCTTGCAAAACTGGTGAACTATAGTGCTTTTCCAAAACATTGCACAAAGCCCAAACAGTTGTTAAGGGCTAGGAGAGACTTGCACAGACAGCAGCCTAGGTTTTGCTATCACATATTATATAACATCCCTCAAAGACATGCAGTCTGTTTTAAAAGAAACTCTTTATTCTATCTGGAAAGGCTGTTGCTAAACCTAACCATCCTGATACTGAAAAATCAAAAGGTCAATGCATGAACATTAGCTCCTGTTTTTATGTCAGCATTGTACTTCAGCTCAAATAACTCTTTTCCGTATCCCCATCCTATATTTCATAGACAGCAATTGTACCCCTGATAGCCTGTGTTTTACTTCTTGTAAGGCAGGCTGCTCAGATACCTTTTTTTTTAACCAAAGAAAGCCCCACTGAGGACACTTCATATGATTTAGAAGTCTCTGTCCTGAGACAGAATCATGCACTATTAACTCTTAAGATCTCATCTGGCCCAATCTGGTGTATATACAGCTCTTCCCTATCTCCTCCTGGAAGGAGACCCTTCCCATTTTTATCAACACACACAACAGTAAATCTCATTTAGCCCTTCCATGGCTGTGTTCACAGGGGACACATGGCTAGGTGTTTTGGGAGCTAATTTTGAAGGTGAAAATCCAGTGCCAAGCTACCTTTCACAGCCCTTCACTCTTTGCTTCCTAGTATGTTCCATCTGAAGAAAAGAGTCAAAAGCTATGAAATGCATTGAGATGTACTAAAGTACGTAACAACAGGCATGACAAAATATTATCACTGCCGTCTGTGCCAGCAACAAGTTCAGCTTCCTCCCAGTCCACAAGATATTATATGTATAGCAGAGGATGTGTAAATGCCACACAGAAAGCTGTTATCCTTGTTTCTGTAACCAAAAAAGTACTTCTATTGCTCTTCTACTGAAATCTTTCTTCATCAAGCACCATAGTGCCATAAGGTATTTATTTTCCTATTTTACATGATGCTTATAAAACAAATGAATATTTTAGCACTTACCTAAAGAAATCTTCTCCCCCGAATCAGCTGGCAAAAGGAATACAAGCAGTGCTAAGCCAGATATGAGAACACAGGGAATGAGTAAGTTCAAGCCATAGTAGAGGGTGCGGCGACGCATGGTGATGGTGTACGTCACATCTGGGTATGGTTCTTTGCAGCATTCATAGTACATCTCATTCCTCTTCCCTGGGACACCTACAGAGAGGGTGATCAGAGCAGTGGGGAGAGGTGCAGGACTCCCAGTTACCTCCCTAGACTGGACTAAGCTAATGAGCCAATGTGTGTCACCTCTGCTATTCTTGGTCCACCTTCTGTGTTTTCTAGGGTTTACTTTCACGCCTTCTGAGTCATTCAAACCTAGCGTAGCTAATAAAGCTCATCTGAGCCAGAACAAAACAGTCCTGGACATCACAACCTCAACAATATGCAATCTGCCTTCCTATCTTCTGTGAATGGTAACATACTGTTGATGTGATATTCACTAGCACATGCAGCAGATTTTCTGTGTGACAAGTGCCACTGCTTCTTACTTTTCTGTGATCCTCTATACATATTTGCTCTTTTTTTGTCAGGAAAAACAGACAGGCTTACTTTTCAAAAAGGATGCCAAGTTAAGCTCAAAGTCTGTCATATCTGAAGGTTAAGAGACATAGCTGTCCAATACAGATATACTGCAGGGTTGCCCATGGTGATCCTGCTGCAGCAGATTGCCTGACATGTGTTGTCGCAGGCTCCCAGCTGGGTAATAATTAGCATTGACTCCATGGTTCAGAAGGCTGATCAATTNCATGCTGCATGATGGGGACTGCAAGAGCACTGGAAATGTCAGGAGAGCTGGAAGAAGTCAGCACCTTGTATCTTTCATGCCAAAATTTCTCACTTCTCTTTTGTTTCTGTGGACATGACAGAGGATATGACAATGTGTGCATTTTGGCAGAGGCTTAGCAGAGGTTTTTTAAAGGATATAGCCCTGGCTTGTCTGAGGTGCTATTTAATGCTTTTGCTGTATGAGCTAAATAAGTCCCTGTTTTGTTCTCCCCAGTCAGGGTAGAAGGCAGATAAACCACAAACTCTTAATCAGATATGCAAAGTTATTGGACAAAAATACCCACTGTAAAGGAGGACTGGAAGGGAGGATTGCTCTGAAATAGCTGGACTTTAGAAGGACTTCACTATGGAGTCTTCTGGCTTCTCATAAAACTGAATATAATTTCTCAGATGCCCTGAATGGTAAAAATACTGCATGCAGTTGGGCCCAGTACTTATTTCCTTGTCTGTATATCCAGACCAGAAGATAAAATGCATTTTTTGTAACCTCTCCTTGCAGTTGTCTAAATTCCATCAATTTCTGTAACATTGCTTGTGACTTACAGCTACATAAATGAGTTCAAAATAACTTACTATAAGTTCTCTGAATAACTAGTTCTGGACATAAGTTCTTTTGAAAATACAGGTATCTTACAAAGCATAGGAGAGAGACATACTAATCTGTGCATTTTATGAACTGGTAGACACTTTGATGCTTTTCTGAGTGAGAAAGATCCATTTATGTAAAGTGTTGCTGAAATACTTTTTACACCAATCAATTTTGCTGATGTATTAGAGTAAATGTGATAGTAGTGTTCCATGCACCTACATGAGACACATCCAAGTTTAGTACTGACAAACTGCTCAGATGTGTCAGGACTAGTAGTTTATGTAGTAGTTCACTTATGTAGTCAGTGGCAGGCATTTGCTTCAGAACATGGTGTTTTCAGACACAGTTCAATGAACATTGCTGAAAGGCTGTCTCTGATATGTGATTTTTTTCCTTTTTTTTTACTTCTTCTGAGATCTATATTTTTAATATCTGTATTCCATGTCCAATTGATTGATTATTTCTATATATATAAAGTTTGCCTTTGAAAATTAGACTATTGAAAATTTGTAGGTTGGCCAATTTACCCACTAAATCCCATTCTCCATTCGAGATGTAGTTGGAAATATCAGCCTCAAGCATCTGCAGGTCAATCAACCAGCCACTGTGAGTCCAGGAGCCAAACTTCAAATCACACTTCTGCACATCAAAGGGGAACCAGCGGACATCAATGTAACATGTGCTCTTCAAAATGCCTGTAGATAGAAATCAGTCACGATCAAGCACGTGCAGGGTGCATTTCATCTTACCCTTATCAGTCTCTGATTGTGAGCAAGTTTCCTCTTCAAAAATTCTGTCTGATACAGTCATAGGGT
Source organism: Ploceus nigricollis (assembly GCA_013399945.1). NCBI lineage: Eukaryota > Metazoa > Chordata > Aves > Passeriformes > Ploceidae > Ploceus > Ploceus nigricollis. Next base: position 28,728 of record VXBC01011534.1, read on the forward strand.
AACCAAACAAGTACTTCAGGTGGAAGATGCTGCCATGAGTGGAATAACCTCCATTCCTCCACCACTGAAGATCTCTCTTACTGCATCCTTGAGGTATGTCGCCTGGGGCACTGTGGCCATCCAGGAGCAGCCCAGCCTGTTTCCCAGTGCCAGCTGGCCCTGGCAGATTACAGGCAGTGTTGCTTGGTCTGACAGGAGCAAAGAGTACGCCCCAGGGACTTAGTGTGCTGTGACCATCTCTTCGAAAGAAGTTCCTGGACAGGCCATGCCTCAGACCCACAGTCCTTTGAAAATACTTTGTGTCCTAAACCTTGCTCAGTGCTGGCCTTTATTGTCTGTGTGGTAACCGAGCCTTGAATTTAACTCTGGATGTGTCTAGTTCATGTTCGGGATGCTTTAAGGGGTCTAATGGGTACAGAACAACAGGGGAGCAGCCATCAGGGAAGTCATTGCTGATCCCCACTGGGCCCTGTGGACCTGCTTGGGGATAGTGCTCTGCTATGACACAAAGTTTAGGAATTTTTTGTCCACCACAGTGAGCAAATGTGGGATAGCCTCTGTATTCGCTGGTGAGTCCTGGATGCTGGACCATGCAGACGTGGAATCAGCAACATAGATTAAAAGAGACTGAGACTTGGACCCAGTTGGCTGAGACCAACCCCTGTTTCTCTTTTCACTTGGATTCTTAGCCTCAGCCTGGCAAGAAGGGCTTCAATGCTGAGTGAGTGCTGCTCTTGGGGTGACCTCTGCTCACACGCCTCTCCACACAACAGAGACCTAGCTGGACTGCACATGAAACATGATGACACGGTGCACAATACCTTAGGTGGGCCTCTGGATGTTCTGAACAAACTTCTCAGGACAACATTTTACTACTTCATAAAGTGTAAATGCCACTGATAATAGACTTAAATTTTCTTAGTGGGTCTGTCCCATTATTAGACTGGTTGCAAAATTTCCACAGATGGCTTTTAAACACCTTGGTTTCATTCATGAAGGAAATCTGCTTGAAATTACTTGATTAAAAGTAAACAAATACTCTCTGTGCCCTACCTGGAGGAATATATTGGCACGATCCAGAGTAGTTCACCAGCACATTTGTGTGAAATGTTGCATCAAATCTTTCATCTGCACTGTAACACAGTATAAACAAAACAGCAAAATAAAGAAAAAGCAAGCTGATGTGTGAGTAAAGATTTAAATGTCAACATAGAAATAACCTTTTGGCTGAATTAAGTTCCTACATCTGGGTGAAGTATCTACCCTTGATAAATATCTCAGTTCCTCCTAGTTACTGTCAGCCTGCACCTGGGCAGGTTGCTTGCATGCTGCAATGTCCTCAAAGAAGTAAGAGGCAGAGTGTTGCATGTCAGGAAAAAGGCAGAAGGAAAAGAAGCAAAAGTGTCACATTAGCTGTATCCAAAAACTGGACAGTTGGGACAATGAGGCTTTTCTAGGGCACCTGTCAAAATGAGGCAGCTCACCACATAAATCACATTACCCAGATATCTGTTGTAACAGATACATTGTAACTGCAATGGTGGTCTGACATAACAATTCTGCAGTCTCCTGAGATGCAGAGAGGACAAGAGTTTGCTTCTAGCATTGGAAGAAACCACTGGAGAGAAGTTATTTTAGGGGCCTGTAGGAGGAGATTAATTGAAACTCCAAGAGCAAAAGGGACCAAGAAAAGATAATTTCTTTACTATTCCAACAATTCTGAGAAAATTAAAGGGGTAATGAACCAGACAAGGACGCGATTCTTCAAAGAAGCAGGTCTGGGGGCTTGTTCCTGAGGGTCTCTTAGGAAGAGATTAACCACAGAGGGATCCCCTGGCTTGTAGAGCCTTTCCTGGAGTGGCTATGTGTAGGTCTATATTGCATAACTACACCATCCTCCACCTTTCAACCAGATTTAAAAAATTCAGAGCCTCCATTACTCTTCTGATCTGCTCTTTATCCATGTCTTGAGTCCTCAGTACTCAGTATTGTCCCCAACACAAAACAAAGGGGATGACACTGAAAAGCCTGAGTCCAGAACAAGTGATAACTATCAAAGACATAAAAGCTTTGCAACAAAAAGGGGTTTTATAAGTACAAAGGGATAATGAAAAGAGGAAAGGAAGGAAAAAAACAACAGGGTGCAGAGAGCTGCAGTATCCTGCACCCTATGCGCCTCACTCTTTGCAACTCATTCTCACACAGTGGCAGGAGTCCATGGCAGAACAGGGGATGAACAGGTTAAGGAAATGTAAATAAGACAGATTCTACTCAGCAGAGCTGATGAAATTTACTCTTGAGAACTGAAAGCACTGGCCGAAATACCCTCTGAAGCATTAACAATTATCTGTGAGAGCTTGTGGAGAAGAGGGAAGGGCATGGTGAATTAGGGGAGATCAAAGAGAATTCTGACTTCTTTTAAAGGTCAAATTATAGACACATCAGCCTAACTTCAAAGAAAATGGGGTGAAACATCTGGCACAGATTTGTGAAGGGCCAACTGCATCAAATCAATCTAATTTTCTTACTAAGAGGAGGCTGGTAACTATCTGAATTTCAGCACGTTCTTATAAACTACAGTAATATGGACCAAGCTGTATGCCTCCTTTTTAGAGATTGAAAAGGAATAAAGAGACAGTAAGAAGCAAAGCTGAAGTAAAGAAGAACACTTAAACAATCTAGGTCTCTCCAGGCCTCCTTTGGATATCTTGTAGTGAGAGTTTAAATTGAATATAGATCATGGTGAACTCTGGAAACTAAAAAAATGAAATTTAATCTGGGTAATTAGAAAGTATTACCCTGAAAATTGTCAGAGATAAACATAACAGGGAAAATCTAGTAAGATAGCAGAGCTCAACAACAACATCTGGTGTTTGCAATAGATCGAAAAATAAGTCCAGAATTAAGATATTAGTAGAGAAAACCCCAAATCCCCTTCTCCTGGAAAGCATTAAGGAAACAGCTGTCTAGAGAGTTTCCACTTCATCCAACACTGCAGCAATGCTGTCTAGAGAGCTAGATTCATCTCTCTAGAAGGAAAAACAGATTAGAGAATGTTCAGAGTAGAAGAAGAATGACGGAGAGGTTTATAAAATATGTGATAACAAAAGTGAGATGAAAATCCATTTGTTTACTTCAATCAGAAACACTATGACACATATAGAACAGTAGTTCTCCTGCAGATATGGTAGTTTTGCAGAGACTGTAATAGTTTTCTCTCTGTTTGCACTGAGAAAAAGTTAAAGAAGACATCTGCCAAACTACAGCAAGATTAGACTGGCTATTAGAAAAATCTGTTAGCTGATGCTTGCTTGTTTTTGTTACTCTTTAAGAGTAAGACCAAATCCATAGAGGGCAAAAGGCCCATAGTATCAGTGAAGCATGGCTGATTTTCAGCACTTGGTTCTAGTCTCCTACCAGCCAATTCACATCTTGCTTACCTGTTATACAGAAGAATGTCTGGTACCCAAATCTGGTCTGCAGGAAATCGCAAGTTCTGCACTCCCGGGTATTCATATTGATCCCAAGACAAGTAAACATCAACCCAGGACTGTTGACAAACACATACATCAGATTATATGAGCTTCTAAAAGTCTTCTTAAACTTCTAAAAGTTCCTTGCAATATTATGGAACAGAAGAGATTTTGCCAATATCAATAGCTGCAGTATGATAATAGTTAAATGCTCAGTTTTAATTATTAAGAAAGGCTGGCATATATAGAGGAAATAACAATGTGACTACTGAAGTCAGTGCTTAGCTCTTCATCTTGTGGCCAGAAGTCAGCCATCCCAAAGCTTTCCTGGTGGGCTGGCAGAACCACTGGCAGTAGGCACCTCCATGAGGTCTGCTGGTTCTGAAGTGAAGTTGTTTTTGAGGTAGTTAGTAGTAGGTGGACCATGGTCTGAGACTCCCCATTGGGTGGAAATAATTTAATGTTACAAAGGTTGGGTGACTCTTTTACTAACCACCTTGCTATGAGAGGTAGGCAAATGAACTTTATATGCCAAGGGGCTGGTTTTGATCCCATCTCCTCCACCTCAACACAGTTAATTCGAGAAAGGTGCAGGAACAGCTCTTGGGAAGAACCTTCTGACTTTCAATGAAGCTCAATGGGAGGCTTGCAAGGGAAACCTTAATCAGTGGAACATCTCTGTGGAACATCTGAACCTGTGGAACATCTCTGCAAGGGATGGGACACCCACAGGCTCTGACCTAACAATCCTGTAGTCATATAGGTTTGTCTGGGCTAGTTTTTGCAATATAAAAACGCTCATTTCTCCTGCAAATTCCAGCAGGTAGCTGAGGAAGAAACAGCCTGCTCAGCTCAACATATTAATATGAGATATTGTTTGGCTGTGAAAATCAAAGTGGAATTAGTTTAATCATTCAAATCTCCCACTAGTTTTTCCTTCAAGAACTACTTCTTTCCTGACCACAAGGCCTTAAGGAGATCTGTTTATGCAGCATAAGAAAACACTGTATCCCACGCCATAGACAGGCAGGCACGCCTGATAGGAAATTCCATCCTGCAAAGGAGGTCCCTTCCCTTAGTGAAGGTCAGTTTTGCTTATTTTCTGTGAGCATGCAGGTGAATCCTCAGCTGGAGCAGGTTGCAGAAGAGGGAGGAGGAATGTTTGTGTAAGACGTTTGTAAAGCATGAGGGAAGGCAATATCCCAGAGAGCTGCCTGGGTGCTGCCAGCAGTAAAGCAGCACCGGGCCCTCTGTGGTCCCTGGACTACCCACCACCCCCTATGAGCAGTCTGAATGTGGTGCAGTGACCACTTCTGTGTCCAGGGACAGATGCCCTGGCTCCCAATTTCAGGCAGAGATGGAATTTTTCCAGAAATGGCAAGTGCAGGTGCCTGTCTTACTGGGTGTTTGGCTCATTCATAAGTCCCCATCACTGCTTATGGAGAGGGCCTTGAGCCCCTTGAAGATTCTCTTCTTAGCTATGATGGGACCCCAACTCTGGACTCTTTTTTACTAGATCACTACATCCACTGGCAAAACAATGCAGTTGGTTTCCATGCTCAAAAGGTCATCAGGTCTGTCCAAAGGATTAGTGTAGTCTCCTGAATTTAATTTTCAATTTTAAAAGGAGCCCTAGGGAAATTTTAAAGGACTCAAAATGCCTGCTTGTATTGCATTATACATAAGCTATAAAACAGCAGTCTTGCTTTTCTGCTAAGAAATCACATTCAGTAGTTTTCAATTAGAGTTTCTTTACTTTACTGACAGAGGTTACTCACCATCTGCAGCCAAGCATTGGTGATCAGCACCTGATTCTTCTCATCCTTTGAACAAAAGAGGGAAGGAAAGAAAAGATAGGAAAAAAAGGACTGAAATCGTTTGATTAGAGATGGAAGAGTTTCTGTGTCTTTTAGAGAATCCAGACTTTTGGGATAGATAAACTAAATTCCATGCAGTAGATTGTGAACTCACTGGATCACCACTATTTGGCCCAGACAATAGTGGTTGTTTTTCTTATCCTTTAAACCTACAGACTCCATGTGTTTATCATAACTGATCAACAATAGAAAGGAAAGTAATAGATGATTTCTCTTATTTTTCTGGGGATGAACTCCTTACTGTAGGGAATACTGAATACGTTATTAAGTAAGTTGTCATAAAGTTTCAATGTTAATTGTTTGTTAATGTTAACTGTTTACAAAGTTCTGATGTTAGTTATATAGTAATTGTTCAATAATTTGTTGCTTAAAACCCCCTTTACCGTTGGGTATTGCCTCCGCTGCTCCTCCTGAAATGGCGGGCCGTACAAAGAAAGAGATTACATCATCTGATAGACAAATGTAGAACTCCCATAAGACGTAGCAGCAAGGATTCCTAATAAAAACCCCTACAACAACGAACCACCACATAACTAAAGAACCAAACTAATGTTACAGACTAAGCTGGATACTTCCAGCTTGGAGACTACACCAAGACTCCAACCAAGACTTTCTTTGAACTCACTCTAACTGCAAAGGACTACAAGGAGTATAAAAGCTTAAGAATTTAGACTTGACAGTGTCTTCCCAAGCACGACCGTGAGGACCGAAGCCCCAGCTCTGCTGTACAGCAAAGCTGCCTACATCCTCCTCCTCTGCGTCGCCAACGGGAGCAGCGGCGGTGGGCGCGACCCCTCGGGCCCCCACCCAGAGCTGATTTCACAATAAAGGCGTTAAAAAGGAGCAAGTCTCCTGGCCCATTTATTACACTTACCAAGTTTTACCTTCTATCTACTTGCTCAAAACAAGATGTTTTCCAGTACCACACTGCTGGTGGTACTGTCATAGTTGGAGAGATTTTATGTTGTATTTGCTGCCACTGCAAAGCAATGGTGAAATAATGCTGGAAGTGCTGTCCTTTTCAAGTGTCATTGCTATGTAACTTAGCTCTGGCTAAAGGAAAGAAAGGGCTGGCCTTGGGCAGAAGCTATCACTTGGCCAAAAGGACACAAATGCTGCATGAGAGGGAGCTCACACAACACCTGTATAGAGCAGGAGTCTGAAGGTTCATTCCTGCATGCAGAGGCCATGGGAAAGAATATCTTATAACAAAGATGCTCTCACCATCTAGTTGGTGCCCAAGTTCTTTGGGGAGTCACAAGGTCCCCAGTTTTCTGCAGTTACTCTGCAGGTGCAGGACCCTGCACCCTGGAGATGGACAAGCAGGGCTGCAGAGTCACTGTGGTGAATTTACACAGGTACACAAACACCACCATAGCCACACCCTGCACTTCCCAGGAGCTGAGGCTGTGCTCCTCAGGGGGACTGGCTCACTGTATGCTCAACTGTCTCCATNGAAGCTTACATTGTTGTCTGCAGTGTTTCGGGTAGGAGACATTGCAATTGCAAGCTGCTTGGTAGGCATTTAAACAATACAGAGAGTTCCCTGGACATGCATGCCCTCTCTGGTCATGTCCTTACTGCAGTACTTACTCTCTAATAAGGCAGAAAAACCTAAACTCCCTTATTCACAAATAATGAGGTTTGCTTGAGGTCTGCTCACCTCAAGCTACATTCATCCTGCCTTTCCTCCCCTCCTCCCCTCCTGAACCTTGTCTGTAGCATGATCTCCTCTTCTTACATTTGGATTGTTGGAGCTCCAGAAATACCACAACCTAGAAAGGGAGACATCATTGACCTGGAGGATTCCTGACTGTTTTGGCACTGTGGCCAGAGTTAGGCTCTGCAGCCAGGCTCCTGTCCCCAGGAAAGGTAAATTTCAGACATGAACCAGGTCTTTGCCATAGTGATCCACACAAAACTGTCTATCACATTACCTCCTCTTGAGTCCCCTTGAGACCTGACTACACTGCTTCTGCTGCTGTGAGATGCCACACAAAAATCAGATGTGATTTTATATTGTTATACTGATCATACATTTCCCTTTCTCCTCTCTACTGCTCCAGCAAATGTACTCCTCTCTCTATGCAAACTACAACCCACCTCCAGAGGCCTGGTCCTTCTGCACCCTGTTTTGTTCCCTTGGTTGCTGTGGTTGAAGCAATTGTAAGAAAATCTGCAGAAAAATAAGAGAAGGACTGGGCTTGTTGAGACAAGTTTTTTAGATGCTGAAGGAATCAAACACCATCTTGAAAAATAAAATTCTAAAGTAAAGAATGACCCCAGATCTGGTATGATAGAGTCATCAGAGCTATCTGTGTCCACTGGCCTGGAAAATGAAAGCAACCCAGAAACAGAGCAGTTGTGTCCCAGGGATCATCAGAGGCTAGCCACCAGTCCATCTGACTGATGCATTCCTGGCCACCAATGACTCCTGAGGTGTCCTGTAGGGCTGGCAAGCATGATGGTCAGCTGAATTGCACATCAAGTACTAACAATATTTTGTGTTGTTAACCAAATAAGGCTTTATACTTGTAAGCTGCACATGTCCTCCTAACAAAGACTTTCTGTGTAGTGTTAAAAGAGCTTGAACAACATGATTAAAAAGCTGGTCAGCAACAAACAGCCAATGCCATTGCTGTACAAAACTAAGGATTTTCCCCACCTACACCGAAACCTACAGGGAAGGGGAAGAGGGAACATTCCTCATTTTGTCATCTACCTATGTAAACCTCACAGGAATGCATTAACGTCCAATGTACATCTGTGAGGCTGGGGGTTTCCAGCATATGCAGATGCCTTCCATCAGGAGCCTTTCATATGTGGCTCTGATATACAAGGAAACTCATTTTTTTCTGGCACAGTAAGGTTATACTTGACAGCTTGCAAAGGAAGATATCTCAGGCTGACTTCTGTATTTCACAAAACTGTTTGTTGTCCTTACCTGTTTATCTGTGTGTTAGATACTAATGATCTGGCTAACCAGCTTTGATTCCAAACAATTCGTCCGCCAGGTATTTCACATAGCATTAAATTTACTGTCCTGGGTCTGCTTTGCCTGCTTTTCACAGGGCTACTGTGTTTAGATATGTTTTGTAGTCAAAGGAAAACTTACAGTTTTGAGTTCTCAAATGCTTATCTAGAGAGCAACAATGGTCTTCCTTGTCTGGTGTTTAGATAGCAGCAAAAACCACAAGGTCTAACTAGGGCTTTGGGCTGCTTATGTATCTCTTAGCTTGGGTGGAAAAAAAAAAAAGTCACTTCAGGATGTTTTCTTGGCCATTCAGAAACTATTACCATCTTGCCTTCAGGCTGCTGAGCTCTTAAATGGCATCTGACATTTTGGCAAAACACAGAAAATGCTTCCATATGTAGCACTGGTCAACAGATGCAGCCTGATGGGTCCTTCTCATTGCACAACAGAACAAAACATTTTTCAAACAAGGATCTGAGTTTTCCAGAAGTACCTGATTTGTAGAAGCAGCAAAGCTGACTTGACACTGGGGAGGCATTTGTCCAGGTGTAGCTCTCCTGCTAAGTTCTTTCTAGAGAAGGACCCTGAGGAATGACGGAAAAAGTGCCTGCTGGGGCTGCAGAGGAGATGAGGGCCATGGGAACCTTGAGTCTGAGTCCACCCCCTGTTAGAGTGAGAGGCATTTCAGAGCTGAGGTGCTAATGGAGCTTTCCATCTTTGTGGTGGTCTACTGAGCCACATAGCTTTGCATTCTGTAAGGAAATACTTTGCAGTGGGCTGGTTGCTTTGCCTTTCCAGAGCTGCAGAAGAATACATCTCCTGCCATCTTCATCATGACCTGTGTGCTGTATGCACCTCTAAAATACCTTGGCACAGAAGGGACTGTATTTTTCTGTTACATGGACACTCACAAACATATCACCTGGAGAACATGTGTGCTTTATTCTGTCTCAGGAGATCACTGGTCACTTAGCTTTGCCTAAGTTAAAAGGTAATTATTGAGCTTGGGAAGTGCTGGAGGCAGTTCCCTCATTCTTTGTCACTGGTTTATGCAGAGGAATTTAAAGGTTAGTTGAGAGGATGCCTTTCCTCCCAGGAAAAAAGTTGAATAATCTATCACACTGTTTTTTCTGTTCAAGATTCCTGTATTGGCGCTGTCAGCCTTGGGGATGACCTTCTCTCTGCATTGGCCGGCTCTCAGCTCCCATCTTTTTGTGCAGCAAAGCATTAAAAGCAGCCCTGCAAAGATTCTGGGTGAGGCTGAAAATGGTCAGCTCCCAGACGTGCTTTTCCATCATTCCCCTGGCAGTTCTCCTGGTTTCCAAATGCTCAGCTCAGACAAATAATTTTGCTTATAGCATTTAAAAATGCTGGAAAAGCTGTGGTCACTAGTGTATGCAACACTTGTTCTCTAAATCCTTCCTGTATTTATCTGGGTCATTTTCTCCCCTTTCTATCTCTACCCTGACTCCATTTAATCCTCTGCCATGGATTTTTGCTTATTCCTACAGCCACCTTTGACCCATGTAATGTGACAGTTTGGTTTGTTCTGGTGCACATGCTATGACATGTGAATGTTTTAGTTTGGTTTTCTTTTCCCTGCCCTAAATTCAAAGCTTACAATGTATGTACATCTGCCTGCATTGTGCACCACTGCCTGTCAAAACATTCTCCCTTGCCAGGTCAACATCTAAATAAAATATAATTGCCCTTAGCCACATAATTACCTGGGTCATGTCACCTGGACAAAAAAACCCAAAGCCCTTCCTGGTTCAGTAGTCACATCATATGATTACATGTCATCTACGTAGCAAGATGTAGCATTTGTTACCAGGTGATCAGCAGGAGTCATTAATTCTTGCCCTCTCACAGAGCCACAGAAGTGGGAATTGAATCAGCCTCTGAAGTATTTCAAGACAATGATCAGAAAAGTCCCTAATTGAACAGGTAACTCTCAGTGGTCATGTGTTACTACTTTGGTACTACTTCAGGTAATTTTAATTTTTTTTCCCAATGTTTTTGTACCTGAAGATCTGAAGATGAGAAGGGAAACATTCAAGTGACATGAAAACATTAACATGGAGACTTCGAAAGTTTTTTAGCAGAGACACTGATCTTTGAGTGCGATCTTATTCAAAATATCCAAAGGAATTGATCAAGCTTTCAAATGCTTGTATGCTCAATCTACAACTGCACAGACACTCCTTTCCATTGCTGAGCCACCAATCTGCCCACAATTTTCAGCTGATTATCTAAAACTCAGCTCAAATGCATTGAATGGTTGAAGGGTCACAGAGCCAGTAATTTTGAGGAGTGCCCAGGTTGCCCTGGCGACATTCAAGTAAGTATCACTGGACAGCCTTTGTATTTCAGGGCTCTCATCAAAAACCTGAAATAAACCTTGTCATGATAACATCAACTATGTAGGGATAACTTAAGTTTAAGTACCTCATCTCAATCCCTTTAACAAAGCACCCTCAGGAAGAAGACGGAAATAAGACAGGAGGGCCCAGAGTTACAGTGAAAGACTGGGGAGAAATACAAAAAATGCAAAGGAATAACAAAAGAACAAACACCTGCTATTTTGTTGCCCATCAAGATGAAGATACATCTGGGCAAATGCTCACAGCTGGACATATTTTTTGCTCAGGATTTCCTCCTATAAATGGTTGGAAGTGATGTCTAGTAAGTGTTTTATAATCTTGAATCACACTCCTATCTGATGCCACTGGCTTCTCCTTGAGGTCATGTTTCTCCTTGGCTTCCCTCCTGTCTTGAAGAGGAATGTTTTCTTTCACTGTCGACAAGAAATGCAATCTGCCTGTTGTCTTTCCACTGTGTAGCAACTACTACAAAGGCAGTGTAGTAGGCTGTGTAGGCTGAGTGGTCCCACTGTCTTTAACCACCCGCATTCTTCTCCCCTCAGTTTGGGGGAGTACCGTTGCATCTCTATCTGCTGCTTTCAGCAGAGCCTATTCACTTGCTTTTGAGACAGGAACTTTAAGTATTGGAGGTTTTGGCCCCTGTCAGATCACACTCCTCCCCTTACAAGCCCCTGAGCCAGGAGCAATCCATCACTTGTGGTGACAGTGGAGAGTTTAAGAGAAACCTGTACTCGGAGAAGCATAGCATTGAAAGAGGGACTGTGCCAGAGAAGCCTGTAAACACAGGGATTCCAGCCATATTCCTTAGGCTGTGTAATGCATGGTTATCAAAAGTCCTCAAGAGGTATTCCTTGTGAAAGCCTTGGCTTCCTGTATGTCAGAGACCAACCAGACATGGATGTAAAATGCAAAGGCCTGGATACAAAAGTCGCTGCAGCAACTACTGAACCCATGCATTCCCCAAAGCTGAGAGTAGGAGTGAAAAATAAGGGAAGAAATGCCAGTTTCTGTTGCCAGTCAGGGCCTCAGAGTAGGTAGCCCTCCCATTCACTGGCACAATTGGTGACTGAGAGTCTCCCAAGCCTACTTGATTTGTGTCTTACTTTCCTCACCTGCCAGCATTTTCCAATTTTCCAATTTCCATTGTGGTGAAAAAAGGCAGTCTTACTCTTGCTCTGCACATGTGACATGACTTCCATCTACTGCCTGGGGCTGTGGGTATTGACTTAGGAAACTAATTTTATTTTTCTAGGTTGTGGCTTTGCACTAGTCCCTGAAGATTAGAACTGGTGTGAACTGTGACACAATATAGCCTCACTGGTCTTGAGACTGTTGTACTTCAAGTTCCTCCACAAAGACCTACAAATCACAGGACTCCCTGCCCCCAGAGTTCTCTGGGATCCTGGGAAGAGTGAAGCCACCAGCTTTGTCCCTCTATTTCAAAGATAATTCTCATGGAAACCCCGGAAACTGGGTCAGAGGGCCTCACATGGCCTTCCAGCACAGTGCTGCTCTCTAACTGCTTGGATAAACTGACATACATGCTTAGTTCCTGGGGGAAAGGGTGTTGTGTCACCATACAAAAGCTGTCAGTCCTCCATCAAAATCCCAAAATATCCACACATAGCATGTAGGTGGTTTTTATATTCTCCAGGGTGGATACCTCCTCCTGAAATAGCCCTCCATGTATTTTGTGCAGAGTTGGCAGGTGCTTCAAACAAACAGGATTAGACACAAATCTTTATTCTAGGATATTAATTATTAATTGTCTTTTTCAGCATTTGAAATCACAAGGAAAACAGCAGAAGGATGGTTGAGAAAGCCAACCCTGAGTACTTATCCAAGACTCACACTCAGTCTATCTGCAAGGTTCCCTTTGTTTTTTCTTTCTATATTTGCATGCTGGTGTGACAGCACAGCAAAAAATAGGGGAATGTAGGTATGTTCCAAGGCTCAAATGTGTTCTTAAAGCCTATGATTAGGAATAGGAAATGGGGAGAAAGGTTTTTACTCAGGAGCTGAACTCACTGTCTCTCAGGACTTACCCTCAGAGAACTCAGAGAAACTAAGAAATACGAGATTCAAGGCCATCCCAATAGCTTTGGGTTAACTGTTTTACTGCAAATCTTTGATGTCTCAGATTAGTTACCCAAAATATACATAAGCTCAAGATCTAAATTCATACATCTACAAATAACAGAGTACAGTCTTTTCACCAGTCAGACAGAAAATTGTTTAATTATCATAAAATGCCCAAGCTGGATGACCACAACTAAAATCTCAGAAGAAAATCAGCCTTTCTTTTGTTAGAGCCTCTGCCACTAAGTACAGCTTGGGGAACCAAGATGAAAGAAAACAAACCATGGCATTTCTTCTCACTAAGTGAGCTGCCTCCACTCTGAGCTGAGTGGAGCAGAAGTCATACAAAATAAAAAAATGCCAGTAAGGTTCAGGTAATTAAAACTCCATCATAATGTTTTATGCAAGCATGTGCAAGTAGTATTAGTTAGGAAGCCATACTACCCATGGCACTTAATTTCATTGTGCTAGCAAATTCAGATGTGCATGTTTAATTGGTTTAGTGACACTGGCATTTTGATAATGTCTGACACATAAGGGACAGCCAAAATAATAATTCATGGCTCAATTAGCCTTGAATTTCCCAATTTTAAATATCCTCCCATGCTAATGGAGAGGAATTTTATTTTTTCTTTCTGGAGTTGAAAATTGGTCACACTGAGTTCTGTGACCAAGAGAGAGATTTTGGGATTTAACTCTAATGAATCTATTGGTCTAGAATCCTTTCTGTAATTTTTCTGTCTGGAATTTTAATGATCTTGATCATTAATTGATTTTCAGCTTTTATAATGGAGTCCAGTCTGTTTTTCTTCTCAGTTGCACCATTTTGCATCAGCCTTGCTGCTCTGGTCTCATTGAATTGTCTCTTGCAAGATAAGAGTGAAACAAAACTTTCCAGAAAGATATGTGGTTTGGTAGAGTAGGTCTTTCAAGGAGAAACGAGTAAACATTGCTCAAAAAAGCTATGCAGGAAGCCCATGAATAAATACAAAGGCATTATTAGGAAAGAAAAAAAAAAAAGATACTTTAATCTAGAAGAGCCGAAAGGGTCAGCTGAACGGTCAAGCTTACACAGTTGAAGATATCTATCTGTAAAAGATTTGTACGGGATGTTCTATAGGGATTATGGTTTAATCTAGTAAATACTGATACTATATTGGGAATAACAAATGAATAGGTGCTTATGTGCATTGCATATTTTTATTTGTTTCCTTGGATAACTTGTCTGTTGAGCTGGGTTTCCTACATAACATCCAGCATAGATTTTTGTATGTGTGAGAATGCTGGAATGAAATGTGGGAGGGAACGACCTAGATGCTGTAAGGTCAGTTTAAGAAGAAAGAAGTGAATTAGAGCTAGAAAATAAACTTTGAACTTTCTGGCCTTTCAATACACCTGCGGAACCAGCCCTAGAAAGCTTATGAAACAAAATAATTTAAAAACAAGGATCCCAACAGCTAAAGGCATTCAGATCTGACAGAGATTTTGTGAAAAACCCAACAGTAGGAGGGCTGTGTCAGACTGGATGTACCCCAGGGCCAGGCATAGCCTCCCCTCCTGTCTTCTCACCTTTAACTTCTGGCACAGTATACTGACAGGCAGCCTCTAGTTCTGGCAACTGTCACTCACATAGAGAACTCCCCCACAAAAACGTCTGAGCTCCTGAGGACTGAGTTCAACAGTCCTATTATTTGACGAACAGATCACCTGAGAAATGAGCAGGCTGGTGGAGGCAGCTTCAATGTCAACAGATGCCTGCATTTAAAAGTTGGTCTCTTACCAAACACTTCCTAAAAAACCCCACAAACCAACCCAAAATAACAAAAAACTCCAACTGCTTCTGGGTTGTATTCTTTGATTTAGAGGAAACCAGTGGAAGCTTAAGTTTGAATCCAACATTTTGATAAGGTCTGGGTACATAAGGCAAAAATATCTACGCTGCTAAGCTAGCATGCTGCTTATAGTGATAGCGACTGCACCTGAGCACTTGGTGAAAGTATGTAAGGATCTTTTCTCTTGTTTGCTCTGAACAGCAAGGCTCAGACCAGTTTTCAGGGAAAAAACCCGAAGTGAATCTTTGTTTTTATTGTCGTACAAAACTCCTACATTACCTTGTCTTGCTGCTTTCCAAAAATGTGGAGAGCTTTGACACTCCATAGCAACAACATCTGTAGTTTAAATTGTAGTTTAGATTGTTTGCAACCTTGTGTTATCCCAACAATGAGGTTTGGGATAATCCTGCAGTCCCTAGGATGTACAATCATTTTACACACTGTGGAATTGAATCAAAACAGTCCATAATAAATTTTTCCAGACACAGCATTTGTTTTGGGTTTACAGCCCAAAATACAGGAAGATTATGTATTTTTTGGCTTCTGGAAGTGCATAATGACTCATGGATTGCTGGGGATTTTTTCAGCTCTGGTTACTTGCAATTCCTTTTTTTTGTGATTATGACCTCTGACAGTGGCAGCTGGAAGGCTGAACATGGAGGAGAAAAGTACTACAGGACTCCACCATATGCAGCTCACCATGAAGCTGTCCTTACACACAGAGAACAAGGCAAACTGAACTGAACCCTGATGTTAAACAGGGGCTGTAACTGTCCCTCTTTCTGCTCATTTGTTTCCTGAATGTAATGGGCCTGTCATGGCTGTAGTTATGAATTAATATAATTTTGGGAAAAAGTCTGAACCCCAAAGTCCTTCATTTGCATTTGTCTACCACAACTGTGACAAGTAGAAAACGTGTTCTTCTCATCTTTGAGTATGATGGCTGGCTTTGAAGCCTAAAAACCATACATATCCTGTGTAGGCAAACACATGCACAAAGAAGTAGAAAACATAATCCAAAGAAGTCATGCTTTGACATTTTCTTTGATGGGTTTTAAGAAGAGGAGGTGAGATTTTAAGTAGTTAGTTGTACTACTGCTTGGAAAACCACAGAGATCTCAGAGCAGTCTTTTCTCTCTATGTAGCAATGTGCAACTAGATTGTCACCAATGCTGTTCTCAGCAGCCTGACAGCAGCAGTATTACATTTTAATACAGTATGTGTAGGAAACAGACTTATGGAGGCATGTGATGGAACCTATCCCAGATAGAAGTGCTTTAGATGTGACGCCAGGTCTTGGCATGGGTAAGGCACAAGGTTCTTTGAGTATCAGTGGCAGACCCCTTCTCATGTCCATGCAACAACAAAACAGATTTGTTTTCATCTTCTTCACATTGTTTTCTCCTGCAGGGAAACCAGAACAGGGTCCACTGTTTCATGCCCATTGCACTGACTGCTTGCAGAGTATCTCAGTGAGTCCAGCAATGCTGTAGTATGCCTTGGCACATGACACTTCCCTGAGCATGGAGTGCTTTTTTCCTCCCCAGGGAGTATGGTGTAAAAAGTGCCCTCATGCTGGGTCCCTGCCTAGCACCCTGCTCTTTTACAGTAATGGATCACACCGGACACACAAGCCCTCAAAGGGCAGCTTTTCACTTTGTTAATGCATACACTGTTGCCAAGACTGTGATGCTGTCTTTCCTCTTCCCCAAGTGAAGAGCTGTGCACCAGCTACTTTGTCTTCTGCCAGGCAGGGCAGCTGAGGAGGCAGAGTCTACTCTCCCCAGACTCCCATCTGATTGAACAGAGATGGCCATTTGTTTTGCCTCATGGTGTCTCTGCTGATAGAGGTTACCTCTTCCTTGCAGCTTGACTGCTTCTCTTTACATCATTGTGGCTATAACGAGCCTCCTTTTAAACAGACATTTACTTCAGCAGCAGGAGCAGACAGATACTGCTGTCTGTCCAGCCAGCAATGGAGGATGAGAGGCTCACAAGTACAGTGCTTGTTGCTGACATATTTCTGCATTGATTCCTGATTTAAGGACCCAAGGGATCAGTGTTTTGTGCACTTCCAGGCTGGTTGGTTTAGCTGCTTGTTGATGCCACAATGACATTTTCAGTATAGGGATTCAACTGCCAAGTGATTTTTTTGTCCTCCTCTGAGGAGAGAGGCACCTTTTCACATCATCCAAGATAAAAATTTCAGGTAACTCTGGGTGTTTTTTAAAACACTTTGGGTGCAGTTTGCAAGACCACAAGCCTGGAACAGGTTCCGATTAAAACCAATTAACATCTAGCATCTGTACTGGGTACAAAGATGTAAGGAAAAAAAGCTTCATTTCTGAAAGGTATGAACATCTAGCTACCTATTTCCTGTTGTGGACAACCAAAACAGAACACTGGAACTACATTTCTTATAATAGACATTGACCTAATGTAGATAAAGTACTTTAAAAAAATACCAATTTCCCGAAAAGCTGGGTTTCATATATGAATGAGAAACACAGTTGAAAAATATTTTATGTAACTCCTCCTGACCTTGAAAATGTACAGTTACAGCCCTATGGCCCTTTAGTACCCTCAACCATCAAATTAGGTTGAAAGAAAATGCCACAGATGAAGAAGGACCGAAGGAAGATCTTTGGAGCTGAGACACCTCTGCTAAACCTAGAATTGCTTGCTGAAATTTACTTGAAATTAGCTGCAGGAAATCTTTGCTCTTTCATTCATGTAGAGGCCTTTGGATGACAGTACAGATTTCCTCTCTCTTCCAGTTCAATGCAGTTGGTAACATTTCAAAACAGAAAGATGCATACCCTATCTGAGTGGCTCCTGCCTGCCTCCAGGAATACCACAGCTGACTGGACCTGACACTTGCATGTTGTGATACTGGGGGGCTACACCTTCAGGGTTCTGCTTGCCTCTCCAGGGAGAGCACCTGGTGTACTACACATTTTCAGAAAGATTGTGAGAGCTTTAAAAAGTTTAAATATTTGAGGGTCCTGTTAAATTGCTTTGCAACTGCACAAATGTTTCCACATCTCTCTCTTTATTCCTCATTCCCTCCATGAAAGTGACAGTGTATCAGAAACCAGCTCCAAATACTGTTTATGGAAAAGGTAAGATGAAGATAAGAGCACTAGTGTGTTCACCTGTTTGCTCTGCTGACAGGGTGAAGATGGTCAAAATAGTTCTCCTGGCTTGTTTTTCTCACATAGATGAAAAAAATCCTGTCTATATATATCATGGTTTATCATACAGAATCCTCTTCATGATGAAAAAAAGGATTTGGATTATTATGTTAAACTTTTCAATGGGTCAAATCTCCAATTCTGTAAAAACGTGTTGCAGTCAAGACAATTAGAGGGTTGTGCCTCCAGGTTTTACTTTTATGCATTTCTAAGCTCATCTCAGGGCAGACTCATTCAGTTGCAGTGCACAGTAAAAATATGATGGGAGAAGAGGCCAATGCCATTATAATATCTAATGAAAAAGTGTAAGTGCAGTGATGGTAGTTTTGAATGCTGCACATGGTCTTGAGTTATTGCATCCCAAAAGCTCTGAGAAGAATGTATCATTAATAATTTGTAGTAACACATGGCTTCTAATTGATTGAATTCTTTTTTCTGTTTAAAACAAATGGAAAAAAAATACATAATTCATCTCCTTGCAGCTCATGTTGCATCAGAAATGGCTGTGCTTTTAGGATGATATTCACTCCTCTAAAATGTCAAAGCATGTACTCCATCATTTAGGGAGGATGCTTAGCAAGAGACAGACTGCTTTCATCTCTGATAGCCTGATGTCTTGGTTTGGAAAGACA